>ML109503.1:21962-45373 GCA_003697995.1 Taxidea taxus jeffersonii | reverse complement strand
TTCTCTTTTTTGATGGGATCCTTGTCTGGTTTGGGGATCAAGGTGATGCTGGCCTCATAAAATGAGTTTGGAAGTTTTCCTTCCATTTCTATTTTTTGGAACATTCCAGGAGAATAGGAATTAATTCTTCTTTAAATGTTTGGTAGAATTCCCCTGGGAAGCCATCTGGCCCTGGGCTTTTGTTTGTTGGGAGATTTTTGATGACTGTTTCAATCTCCTTACTGGTTATGGGCCTATTCAGGTTTTCTATTTCTTCCTGGTTCAGTTTTGGCAGTTTATATGTCTCTCGGAAAGCATCCATTTCTTCCAGATTGTCAAATTTTTTGGCATAGAGTTGCTCATAATATGTTCTTATGATTGTTTGTATTTCTTTGGTGTTGGTTGTGATCTCTCCTCTTTCATTCATGATTTTATTTATTTGGGTCCTTTCTCTTTTCTTTTGGATAAGTCTGGCCAGGGGGTTATCAATCTTATTAATTCTTTCAAAGAACCAGCTCCTAGTTTCATTGATTTGTTCTATTGTTTTTTTGGTTTCTATCTCATTGATTTCTGCTTTGATCTTTATTATTTCTCTCCTCCTGCTGGGTTTAGGCTTTCTTTGCTGTTCTTTCTCAAGCTCCTTTAGGTGTAGGGCTAGGTTTTGTATTTGAGACCTTTCCTGTTTCTTTTTCTTTTTCTTTTTTTTAAGATTTTATTTATTTATTAGTCAGAGAGAGAGAGAGAGAGAGCACAGGCAGGCAGAAACAGGCAGAGGCAGAGGGAGAAGCAGGCTCCCCGCCAAGCAAGGAGCCCGATGCGGGACTCGATCCCAGGATGCTGGGATCATGACCCGAGCCGAAGGCAGCCGCTCAACCCACTGAGCCACCCAGGCATCCCGACCTTTCCTGTTTCTTGAGATAGGCTTGTATTGTTATATATTTTCCTCTCAGGACTGCCTTTGCTGTGTCCCACAGATTTTGGACCATTGTGTTTTCATTATCATTTGTTTCCATGATTTTTTTCAATTCTTCTTTAATTTCCTGGTTGACCCATTCATTCTTTAGAAGGATGCTGCTGAGTCTCCATGTATTTGTGCTCTTTCCAAATTTCCTCTTGTGATTGAGTTTTAGCTTCAGGGCATTGTCGACTGAAAATATGCAGGGAATGATCCCAATCTTTTGATACCAGTTGAGACCTGGTTTATGACCCAGCATGTGATCTATTCTGGAGAATGTTCCATGGGCACTAGAGAAGAATGTGTATTCTGTTGCTTTGGGATTGAATGTTCTGAATATATCTGTGATATCCATCTGCTCCAGTGTGTCATTTAAGACCTTTATTTCCTTGTTGATCTTTTGCTTGGATGATCTGTCCATTTCAGTGAGGGGGCGTGTTAAAGTCCCCTACTATTATTGTATTCTTGTCAATGTGTTTCTTTGATTTTGTTATTAATTGGTTTATATAGTTGGCTGCTCCCATGTTAGGGGCATAGATATTTAAAATTGTTAGATCTTCTTGTTGGACAGACCCTTTGAGTATGATATAGTGTCCTTCCTCATCTCTTATTATAGTCCTTGGCTTAAAATCTAATTGATCTGATATAAGGATTGCCACCCCAGCTTTCTTCTGATGTCCATTAGCATGGTAAATTGTTTTCCACTCCCTCACTTTCAATCTGGAGGTGTCTTCAGGTCTAAGATGAGTTTCTTGTAGGCAGCATATGGATGGGTTTTGTTTTTTTATCCATTCTGAAACCCTGTGTCTTTTGATTGGGGCATTTAGCCCATTTACATTCAGGGTAACTATTGAGAGATATGAATTTAGTGCCATTGTATTGCCTGTATGGTGATTGTTACTGTATAATGTCTCTGTTCCTTTCTGGTAATACTTTTAGGGTCTCTCTTTGCTTAGAGGACCCCTTTCAATATTTCCTGTAGAGCTGGTTTGGTGTTTACAAACTCTTTCAGTTTTTGTTTGTCCTGGAAGCTTTTTATCTCTCCTTCTATTTTCAATGACAACCTAGCTGGATAAAGTATTCCTGGCTGCATGTTTCCTTGTTTAGTGCTCTGAATATATCATGCCAGTTCTTTCTGGCCTGCTAGGTCTCTGTGGATAAGTCTGCTGCCTATCTAATATTTTTACCATTGTATGTTACAGACCTCTTGTCCCGTGCTGCTTTCAGGATTTTCTCTTTGTCACTAAAACTTGTAAATTTTACTATTAGATGATGGGGTGTGGACCTATTCCTATTGATTTTGAGGGGGATTCTCTGTACCTCCTGGATTTTGATGCTTGTTCCCTTTGCTATATTAGGGAAATTCTCTGCAATAATTCCTCCAGTATACCTTCTGCACCTCTCTCTCTTTCTTCTTCTGGAATCCCAATTATTCTAATGTTGTTTCGTCTTATGGTATCACTTATCTCTCGAATTCTCCCCTCGTGATCCAGTAGTTGTTTGTCTCTCTTTTGCTCAGCTTCTTTATTCTCTGTCATTTGGTCTTCTATATCACTAATTCTGTCTTCTGCCTCATTTTCCTAGCAGTAAGAACCTCCATTTTTGATTGCACCTCATTAATAGCTTTTTTAATTTCAACCTGTTTAGATTTTAGTTCTTTTATTTCTCCAGAAAGGGCTTTTATTTCTCCTGACAGGGTTTCTCTAATACCTTCCATGCCTTTTTCGAGCCCGGCTAGAATCTTGAGAATCATCGTCCTGAATTCCAGATCTGACATATTACCAATGTCTGTATTGATTAGGTCCCTAGCCTTCGGTACTGTTTCCTGTTCTTTTTTTGTGGTGAGTTTTTCCACCTTGTCATTTTATCCACGGGGCAGGTTTTTAAAAATCCTGATTTTGTGCTCCATTGTTCCGCTGCTTGCCAAGAGCCGGCCCCTCCCTCCATGGTCTATCTTCCTTTCACGTTGGATTCACTTCTCCGCTGCTCCTACCTTTTAGAAAGTGGTCGATTTTCTGTTTCTAGAATTGTTGCTCTTCCTCTCTTCGGTCTCCTTTTGGATTTGTAGGTGTTCGGAATGGCTTGATAGGCTATCTAGCTAATCTCCTGCTGCCTGATGTCTTCTCAGCCTGCTACTTCTCCGCCATCTTGACTCCCATGCTTCCCAGAACTTTTTATTGAAGAGACTTTTTCCTATTATGTTTTCCCCCATATATTCTTGCCTACTTTATTGTAGATTACTTGAACATAATTGTGGGTTTGTTTCTGGGCTCTCTCTTCTGTTCTGTTGATCTCTGTGTTTATCTTTGTGCCAGTACCATGCTGTTTTGATTACTACAGCTTTGTAGTGTAACTTGAAGTCTGGAATTTGCAATAATTCCATATTTGTTCTTCTTTTTCAAGATTTCTTTGACTATTTAAGATCTTTTATGCTTCCACATATATGTAACACTTTTTTATGCTTTAACTATGGGAGAAATGCTATTAGTATTTTAATAAAGTTTGCTTAAATCTTCTCATTGCTTTCAGTATTTAGACATTTCAACAGTATTATTCCAATCAATTAACATGGAATATATTTCCATTTGTGTGAACTTCAGTTTCTTTCATCATTGTTTTATAAGTTTCAGAGTACAGATCTTTCATCTCCTTGGCTAATTTTACTCCTAGGAACTTTATTCATTTTGATGCAATTGCATATGGAATTGTTTTTTTAATTTTCATTTCTGCTACTTCATTATTAACATAGAAACTCAACCAATTTCTGTGAATAAATTTTTTATCCTGCAAATTTACTGAATTGTTATTACTTTTAATAGTTTTCTTGGTGGATTTTTTTTAGGATTTCCTATATGTAGTATCATATCATCTGCAAATAGTGACAGTTTAACTCTCTCATTACCAAAATGGATTTTTAAAAATTTTTTCTTTTCCTTGTTTGATTGCTGTAGCTAGGATTTCTAGGATTATGTGGAATAAAAGTGGCAGAGTGGATGGATATCTTTGCCTGTTTCTGATCTTAAAGGAAAAGCTCTCAATTTTTCACGATTTCATCATCATTTTTCACTATTAGCTGTGTGTTTTCCATATATGGCTTTTATTATGTTGAGGTATGTTCCCTCTAAACACACTTTGCTGAGAGATTTTACCATGAACAAATGTTGAATTTTATTAAATGGTTTTTCTGCATCTATTGAGATTATCATATAATTTTTATCTTTCATTATTGATGTGGTGTTTCATGTTGATTGATTTGCAAATATTGATATGTCCTTGCATCTCCAGAATAAATCCCTCTTGATAGTGATGTGTGATCCTTTTAACGTATTGTCGAATGTGGTTTGCTCATATTTTCTTGAGAATTTTTGCATCTGTGTTCATTTAGGACATTGGCTTATAGTTTTCTTTTGTTGTTGTTGTTTTTTTCTTTCTTTCTTTCTCTTTTTGTAGTGCCCCTTCTATTCCTCTTTTATTTTTTGTAATAGTTGAGAATAAGTATTAACTCTACTTTAAATATTTGTTATGATTCACCTGTGAAGCCACCTGTTTCTGGATATTTTTGTGTTGGCAGTTTTTTTAATTACTGACTCAATATGGTTAGTAACAATTAGCCTGTCAAGATTTTCTATTTCTTCTTGATTTGGTTTTGGAAGATTTCTAGCAATTTATCAATTTCTTCTATCAATTTCCAATTTTTTGGCATATAACTTTTCATAGTATTCTTTTATCATCCTTTGTATTTTTGTGGCCAGTTGTTATTTCTCTTTCTTTTTTTTTTTTTTTTTTTCATTTATTTGGGTCATGTTTTTTTTTATTCTGATGAGTCTGGCTAAGGTTTTTTTTTTTTATCTTTTCAAAGAGCAAGTTCTTGGTTTCATTGATGTTTTGTTTTTAGTCTCTATTTTATTTATGTTCTGATCTTTATTATTTTTTTCCTTCTGTTCATCTTGGACTTTCTTTGTTCTTTTTCTAATTCCTTTAGATTTATGTATACATTATTTATTTGAGCTTTCTCATTTTTCTCAAGGTAGGTCTGTATCACTATAAGTTTTCCTCTTAGAAGGGTTTTTGCTGTGTCCCCCAATATTTGCATTTTTATGTTTTCATTTTCATTTTTTTATGTATGTTTTGATTTCCCATTTGATCAACTCCTTTTTTAGTCCATTTGCTTAGTAGCATGTTGTTAACCCTCAGTGTGTGTGTGTGTGTTTCCCTTTTATTTTCTTTTTCTTCTTCTGGTTGATTTTTAGTTTTATACCACTATGGTCAGAAAAAAAAAATGCATGATATGATTTCAGTCTCTTAAATTTATTTAGACTTGTTTTGTGGCTTAGCATGCCATCCATCCTGGAAAATGCTTCATGTGCACTTGAAAAAAATATGTATATTATTGTTTTCGTTTGGAATCTTCTATCTATATCTGTTTTGTAATCTGGTCTAATGTGTATAAAGACACTCTTTCTTTATTGACTTTCTGTGTGGATGGTCTATCCATTGATGTAAGTGGGATATTAAAGACCCATACTATCATTGTATTACTGTCGATTTCTCCCTTTGCCTTTGTTAATGTTTATTTTTTCAGGTGCTCCAACTTTGGGTGCATAGGTATTTACAATTGTTATATCCTTTTATTGGATTGATCCCTTTATCATCATGTAATGCCCTTCTTAGTCTATTGTTTAGGTCTTTGTTTTAAAGTCTATTTTGTCTGATACAAGTATTGTTTCTCCCACTTCTTTTGTTTCCATTCACATGGAAAGTAATATTACATATATTACTTATTACATATAATATTACACATAATAATATGTGTAACAGTTATTAAACTATTATCTTTCAACTTAAATCCTATCCTTTTATAGTCTACTCTGCAGAGTTGTTTCTGAGAAATGCAAACCACATTTGTCCTTGACCAGCTAGCTTCCTATTCAACTTTGCTAGTAGGATCTCTTATAAGAGACTGCACAATGGGAGAAGGAAGAAGAGATGCTTCCTGTTTGTTTTCTCTTCCTCACTCCTGTCAGCACTGTCCAAACCTAACTACCTTACCCCAGTCAGTAGCTCTGTGTTCCAGTAGAAATAAGAGAATGAATTTTGCATCACCAACTGACTGCCCCCTCCTAACACAAACACTTATCAGGTCTGGGTTACAGGTCAAGACAGCCTTCTACAAACTTAGAGATCCTGAATCAACTGAATAGTAAGTATTCTTTCTTCTAAGTGTGTGCTCTGAAGGGCTTCTCTGTCCTGTGTTATTTCAATTCCTTTTATTAGTTCCCTCAACTCTGTCTTTCACTGGCTACCTGTGTGAAAATTTAGTGTGCTTTTTATGCTCTTATTACTTAGTTAGCAATGCTTTACATCCATTTTACAATGTTTTCATATTAAATTCTTTATGTAATATAATATAGATTATTTTCCTGATTGGATCCTGACTGATATACCAATATAGATAATTTCTGGGATATATGAAAGTTGATGTGGTGATAGGGAGAGAAACATGGCTTTTTGTACTTAAATACTGTTGGATTTTGGATATTTATTTACTGTCTCCAGTTTGGTGATATTTTGCTTGCTTTTAAATGTCTCCATTTCTTCACTGGAAAAATAAGTATAAAATAACATTTCCTTACCAGGTTTTTGTACTGATTAAATGTGTTAAAGTGTGTTTTATCTGATATTAGTGCTCACATATAGTAAGCAATCAGTAAGCTATAACCATTTTTATCCAAAGGTTTCTTTTTAAAGATTTTATTTATTTATTTGACAGACAGAGATCACAAGCAGGCAGAGAGGCCTGCAGAGAGAGAAAGAGGGGAAGCAGGCTCCCTGGCGAGCAGAGAGCCAGGTGCAGGGCTTGATCCCAGGACCCTGGGATAGTGACCTGAGCTGAAGGCAGAGGCTTTAACCCACTGAGCCACCCAGGCACCCCTCCAAAGGACTTTTTAATAAATTGGCATAATATCATTATCAAATAAATATATATTTAAAAGTAAAACAGCCCAGGGGTGCCTAGGTGGTTGGTTAAGCATGCAACTCTTGTTGTTTTTTAAAGATTTTATTTATTTGACAGAGAGAGACATAGTGAGAGAGGGAATATAAGCAGGGGAGTGGGGGAGGGAGAAGCAGGCTTCCCACTGAAAAGAGAGCCTGGTGCAGGGCTCAATCCCTGGACCTTGAGACCATAACCTGAGCCAAAGGCAGAAGCTTAACAACTGAACCACCCAGGTGCCCCTACATGCAACTCTTGATTTCAGCTTAGGTCATGATTCTAGGGTTGTGGTATAGAGACCCATGTCAGGTTCTGTGTTCAGCATGGAATCTGCTTGAGATTTTCTCTCTCTCTTTCTCTGTGCCCCTCTCCCTACTCACTCTCTCTAAAATAAATAAATAAAATCATAACCAATTAATTAAATGCAAGTAAAGTAGCCCATATTTGAATACCATATTTCAGGTAATATCTATTTTATCAAAATGTGACCCTCCAATTCTTTTGTCTCATGATAATCCTTTTTCTATAGAAATCATTTGAATTTAATTACTTGGTAAGTCATTCATAACTTAGAAATCAATATCTAGTAAGGATAACATGAAGAATAAAAATTATAGGCCAACATTACTCCTATCCATACCATTAATTCTTAAACTAAATATTAGCTTATTAAATCCAGTAATATATGAAAAATATAATGACCAATTTGGGTTTATTTCAGGATTTTGAGTTTACTTTAATATTATGAAATCAACATATAATTTACCAAATTAAAATAAATTTTGATAAGTCATGGTCATCTCAAATAACATAAAAAAGTGTGATAAAATTATTATTTGTAAGTGTATGTATAAAATTATTATTTGTAAGTGTATGTATAAAATCTTATTAGAAAATTAGGAATAGTAGGAAACATCTTTAATCTGTAAAATGTATCTATGAAAAACCTATAATAAATATAATAAACTATGAAATATTGTGAAGATATACTATATCCTTGATTCAGAGATAGGAAAATACCTCTTTTATAAGATTTCAAACTCATAATCTTAAGGAAAGATAGATTCATAGGAAGACATAAAATCAAGATCTAATATAAATAGCATTGAAAGAGTAGGATGGAAGACACAGATTAGGGATTTCCAGACATATTTTTTTTTCTTTTTTAAAATCTGGTGGTGATTGCATGATTATTTGTGATAATCCACTGAGATATGTACTTAGGTTTATTGTGTTATACATTTAATATTTATTGAACAGTTAAAAAATAAGGTACTGTAAAACTCTCACCTTTATGCAATGCATAACTCACAAGGAAGAATTTTAGCAAGGATTTTAGAAGGGAAAGGCACTGGAAATTACTTAAGCAATCTTATTTTGGGTGCCAAAGGACTTAAAATACCATAGGCTCATTGGAAGTGACCCTGTTTAAAAGCTCTCTTCATTTCTTAAACTTTTAATCATAATCAAGGCCAGTGTACTATATTAACTTTATCTTTACTTGTTTTCTGCTTCATTTTTAAAAATCTGTTTATAATATACAGTTGCTTGTTTTTGTTTTCTGTCTCATGTAAAGTTCTGGAAGTAGAGGATAGGCCTCCCAAAGCACAAGACATATATATATATATATATATATATATATATATATACACACACACACACACACATATATATGTATATACATATATATATAATTTCATTTTGACATTTATAGGTAAACTAGAAAATGATTTGAAAGTAAAACTATGGAAAAACTAGAAAATGCAATATTTGAAAAAGGAAAATATTAATAGGTATGCATATATATGTGATACAATAGACATAAAATTATATAACCTTTTAGATATAGTCAAAATTACTGGTGGTAATTTTTAGTGGAACCAACATATTAAATGTGATTATCTTAAATTGATAATTAACCAGTTCACTTCTAGTGAGTTTTGGAATCTTAAGTAGAAGATTTAAAAATGCTAGTTGGTGCGCCTGGGTGGCTCAGTGTGTTAAGCCGCTGCCTTCGGCTCAGGTCATGATCTCAGGGTCCTGAGATCGAGTCCTACATGGGGTTCTGTGCTCAGCAGGGAACCTGCTTCCCTCTCTCTATCTCTGCCTGCCTCTCTGCCTACTTGTGATCTCTCTCTGTCAAATAAATAAATAAATAAATCTTAAAAAAATGCTAGTCGATATAACATCACAAGCTTCAAAGTGGAAGTTATTTTTAACAATATATGGTTGTTTCTGTACTTTTTTTTTTTTTTTTGGTAAAATATGAGCAGTACTTTCTGGTAGACAATCTATTTTTGACAACTCACTATGAATGTGAGTATACAAGCAAAGTTTTCAAAAGATAGGTAGCCTCCTTACTACAAGTATATTTTCTAACAAAAATGACAGAGACCACAATCATTAAACCTAATCATAAATGGATTATGAAAGTTTACCATTAGCCAAAGCTTTACAGTGAAAGAATTTTAGACAGAGTTATTAACAGTGGTATGTGTTTTAAAATCCAAAGCTTCCTGTTAGATATATAAGGATATAAGGATAATACTTCCTATCAATCAAATCTAATCTTCCTATTCATGAAAATATCCCAAAGGTAGAGAAGACAGAGAAGCTAAGTTTTCAGGGCAGCAGGCCCTTCAGAGATGAAGGCAGGTTGGGAAAAATGTTCAGAGCATAAAACAGCGCTGAGAGCAGATTTAAAGTCCCAGGGCTTGTTATGTTGATGAACCAAACTTCTTCCTTACAAGAAAGAAGTAAAAGAAAGTTTGGAAGAGATATTCTTGCTTAGTCTTTTTAAGTTGTAGGTATTCCAAACCATTTTTCTTAAAAAGCTTTATTTAGTTATGACTGACAATAACAAATTGCATTCTTTTAAAGGTTGCATTTTGATGGCTTTGGCATGTGTTTACAACTTGTGAAATCATCATCATAATCAGAGTAATGAACGTGCCCGTCTTACTAAGAAGTTTCCTTATGCTGCATTGTAATCCATCCCTCCCACTTATCCCCGTCCCCAAAATGTACTCCCAGTCTTAAAGCAGTCATTATTTTATTATTGCTATAGATAGGATTTGATTTTCCAGAACCTTACTTAAATAGTATAACACAATAAATTCTGTTTTTTGTCTTCAACATGATTATAATGAGATTAATCCATTTTATTATGGGTAGCGATATTTCATTACATTTTATTGCTGAGTAGTATTCCATTGTATGGAAATATTACAAAATATTTGCTGATCTATTGAGGGAAACTATTTCCAGTTTTATGCTGAGCACCTTGTTATGTGAGTTTTGCCATCTGTATATCTTGTTTAATAAACTGTAAATTCAGATTTTTTGTTTCTGTTTTATTTTATTTATCTTCAAGTTTCTTTTGGAAACAAGTCTTTTATCAGTACACAACTTACAAATATTTTCTCTCATTCCATGACTTATCTTTTTATTCTCTTAACAATGTCTTTTGAAGAGTTGAATTTAATTTTTTATAAAGTTTCAATGGACACTTGAAAATAATACATGTTCTCTTGTTGGGCAGAGTATTATGAAAATTTTAACAAATCAGATTATTCATAGTACTGTTCAAGTTGCCTATATCCTTACTAAATTTCTGCCCATTTGTTCTATCAATTATTGAGAGCAGGAAATCTCTAACTAATAACATGTGTATTCTTTAAAGATTTAATTTATTTATTCGACAGAGAGAGACACAGTGAGAGAGGAAATACAAGTATGGGGAGTGGGAGAGGGTGAAGCAGGCTCCGCATTAAGCAGAGAGCCTGATGCAGGGCTTGATCCCAGGACCCTCAGATCAAGAACAGAGCCAAAGGCAGACGCTTAATGACTGAGCCATCCAGGCACCCCTGTGTTTGTTTGTTTGTCTTTTATTGTGATTTTTGTCTTTAGGTATTTTGGTACTTTGCCAGGTGCTTTAAAGGTTTGAATTGTTATGTTTTCTTGATAAATTGGCCTCTTTATCATTGTGAAATGACCTTATTATCTCTGATAATTTTTTTCATTTTGAAATCTAACTTGTTAGGTTAAACTAATATTGAGTTTAACCTAGTATTAGTATAGCCACTCTTGCTGTATTTTGTATAGTACTTACACAATCTTTTTTCCATTCTTCTACTTATAATCTGCTTTTGTATTTGAAGTTGACATTCTTAGTAGCCAGCATTTAGGTGGGGCTTGCTTTGTGATATAATCGATGATCTCTGCTTTTATAATTTGGGTGCTTATGCCATATATATTTAATGTAGTTTTTAATGGTTGGGTTTAAGTCTGCCATTTTGCTATTTGTTTTTAATTTCTTCAATCTATATTTTCTTTTTCCTTTTTTATTAAGATTCTTTTGGATTGAGTGTTATGATTCCATTTATCTTGCTTGCTGTCTTATTGGCTATAACTCTTCATTGTGTTATTTTAATTGTTATTTTTGTGTCTACAGTATTAATCTTTACTTTATCACAGTCTACTTCCAATAATATAATATATTCCATGAGAATATACTTTATAGCTACATACTTACATTTCTCACCTCCTGGTCTTTATGCTATTATTTTGCATTTTACTTCTACTCTGATAATAAACCCAATATTGTGTTATTTTATTTTTGTTTACAGAATTATCTTTTAAAGATATCTAAAAATAACAACAACAAAAGACGAAATATTTAGTCAGGTAGTTACCATTTCTAGTGCTCTTTCTTGTTATTTGTAGACCCAGATTTCTTTTGATAGGATTTTCTTTATTCTTGAAGATATTTCTTCAACATTTCTGGTAGTATCGGGCTGATAATCATAAAATCCCTTAGACTGGTGTAGTTTTTATTCCTGTGTCTTCATGAGCACTACTTTCTATTCTACAATGATGAATTTGCTCTTAATTTAATCAGTGAATTTTTATCTCAAACATTGTAGTTGTATCTGTATAAAACTGACTCGGATATTTTAAAAATATCTTTTATGTCTCTGCCTTGTCATATTTCATCTTTTCTCTGAATTCTTGAAAATGTTGAAGTTAGTTATGATAACTGCTTTAATGTTCTTGTCTACTAATTCTATCATCTGTGGCATTTGGGAAGTAGTTTTCATTAATTTACTTATTCTTCACAATTTTCCTGCTTTTTTGCATGCCTGGTAAAAATATTTTTTGACTGTTACAATTTTTTTAAATTGAAGTGAAATTCATATAACAAAAAATTGACCATTTTTAGTGACATTTAATCTATTCACAGTACGATGTAGCTACCACATCTTTCTAGTTCCAAACATTTTCATCATCCCAATAGCAAACCCTGTACCCATTTAAGCAGTCCATCCCCATTCTCTGTCCCTCTAGCTCCTGGAAAACACCAATCTGTGTGTGTGTGTGTGTGTGTGTGTGTGTGTGTGTGTTTTCCTTCTTCTTTTTGTTGCAGTATAGTTGAGACAATGTTACATCAGATGTACAACATAGTGATTTGACAACTCTATCATTATGCTATGCTCATCACACTGTAGATTTCATCTATCACAATGCAGCACTATTGTAATACCACTGAGTATGTTTCCTATGTTATATCTTTTACTTGCATGACTTAATCATTCAATAACAGAAAGCATGTGTCTTCCACTCTCCTTTACCTATTTTGCCCATTCCCCTGGCCCCCCTGGCAACTATCAGTTTATTTTCTGTATTTATGGGTCTTTTTCTGCTCTTTGTCTTTTTTAGATTCCACATTTAAGTGAAATTATATTGTATTTGTTTTTCTCTGAATTATTTCACTTAGCATAATACCCTCTATGTTTGGTCTTATTGCTACAAATGTGTCTGGTGATTTTTTTGTAGGATGTAAGAAACTTAAATTTGCCTTATTGGGTACTGATTATTTTTAGTGTGTGTGTGTGTGTGTGTGTGTGTGTGTGTGTGTGTGTGTGTGTGTGTGTTTATAAAGATCCTTGAGCTTTGCTATATGCGCAAACTCAGTCTTATTATCTTGGGTATTGTTCTCAGTTTTTGTTATGCAATACTAGAGCTTTACTAAGTCTAGGGTAACTTTTCCTAATAACTAAGGCAAAACTCTTGACTATTCTACTCATGGTCTATTTTGGCTATGAAATAGACCTTGTACAAGTTTTGGGAATTGTCTTCCCCTTTGATTTTTTTTTTTTTTTAATAGTCCTTTTCTTTGACTCAGATAGTTTCTTCATATGTATGTGCTGGCTGACTAGCACTCCACTAAATAGTAGAGTGGGAACTTTTAAAGATCTCTGGAATGTTCTCCCTATGTAGCTCTCTTTTCTCTTGTTCTCTATGCATCATAGCTTCCTTAGTCTTCCCAGAATTTCCTCTCTGTCTCTTGTCTCAGGAAACCCCAGGACACTAGAAATTTTATCTATACCATCACTTGGGACAGTTGTAGGGCTTATATATATGTTTCACTTGGGACAATTGTAGGGCTTATATATATATTTTTCCTGTCTTTCAAGGAACATTGCCCTTCAATGCCTTATATTCTTATTCTTATATAAGATATATATTTTACCTGACATTTTAAAGTCCTTTCATGTGGGATGGTAAATCTGGTCCTTATTACTCCATCTTAATCTGAAGAGCATAAATTCCAGGTAGTCCTTAGTTTAATTATTTATTCATCATTAAAAATGAAACATTCTTACAGAAAAAGTAGGGCAATGTTACTCTCACTATCAAAAAACAATAGGGTATCAAAGCATTTATAAATAACACTATTATTTACTATGTATTCTTTTTTAATTATTCATTTGAGAAAGACAGAGAGACAGAGAATGAGCAGGGAGGGGGGAGAGAGAGACCTAGAAAAAGACTCCCTGCTGAGCAGGGAGTCAGACATAAGGCTCAATCCCAGGATTCTAGGATCATGACCTGAGTCAAAGGCAAACCCTTAACTGACTGAGCCACCCAGGTGCCCCTTTACTATGTATTCTTAATTATTAGGAAGCATAAATATTGTCATGGGCCACATTAAATATCTCAGAAAACATGTATTCAAGTTTTATTTTATGTAAACATTAATCTCTGTTCATGTATGATGAGTCCACAGAGATTGTTGCTTCATAGTAATTATTTGTTCACAATGTAAAACATGCTGGAGGGAGGGAACTATCATATCAGATGGTGTCATCAAACTGCTTTGACAACTTAATTCATGTCAATGTGTTCCTAAGGAGCACAAATAATTTACCAATTTGTGAGCTTTGTTTTAAATAAACTGAATCAAAATCTCTAGATACATGGTCTGAACTTTTTTATTAAAATAAAATCAAATTAGAAACAAAGAAAAAGGCAAAATTATTTTTCACAGGTAGTGTGATCATCAGGTTTAGGAAATACTAAACAAAACTACCATGAGCTGTAATCATAAGTATTTCATACAGTAGGGAGGATATCTATTTGGGATGTTATGTATTTTGATGACCTTCAAATATGGTTACTGAGACTGTTATTCCCCCCAGTTAATACTAGATATTCATAGGGCTTTCCTTAGTAATATCTTCCTTTTTTTTTTTTTTTTTTTTTTTTTTTGAGAGAGAGAGAGAGCTCTGTGGTTGGGGGGAAGGGATGGAGGGAGAGAGAGAATCTTTTTTCTCTTTCTGATCTATGTAGCAAGATTTCTACATAGCTCCAGAGTTTTACAGTCACAACTTGAATTAATAAACAGAATAGCTTAATGTTTGGAGTTCCAAATCTAATAATCCCAGGGAGGGGCTCTGTTTGTTGCAGGTTGAATTACATGTATGCCTCTTGTCGTCAAAGGATCTAGGGTCTTCAGAAGTAACTGGGCTGGGACTACCTTTGGTGATGGGCTGCAGGCTCTATCATTCATCAGTGTGAGAGCTACTGGATTGGTGGCAGTGAGGAGGCCAATAGAACAATTGTGATTATAGTAATGATATGTATAGAAGTGGGCCAGCTTACATGTAAAAGGATATGCTAGAAGACAACACTGTAAAAATCTACTACATTTTTTTTTCATATAAATTTCTTTTTCTCTACCTGAGAGTATGTTGAATGTTTGAGTCAGTAAATGCTTCTAAGTTTTAAGAGAGCTAAAAAAAAAAAAAAAAAAAAAAAAAAAAAAAAGCAAGCTATGGTTTTGTAAAGAAAGAAAATATTTTTCCCCAATATTTTTCTTCCTCTCAGGATATTTTAGCTTTCCACTTGTAAATTCTCTTTATTTCCCCTTAGACTGTGGAACAGGATGGTTTTCTCACATCATAACTAGAATTCCACCCTTGCCCAACTAGGATATCTTGACTGGAAGATTGTTATACTTGGTGGTGGAGTCAGTAAAAGAATACTGATCTTTTTCCTAAGCAAAGGCACATGTTAAGTTTTTGGCATGTATTCTGTATGTTTACATTAGAAAGAAAGTCTCTTATTTATTTATTATCATGAATGACATCTATTGAGAGTATATTAACTATGTTTGTTAGAAATGCCAATGAAACTATTTCTGAATACTAATTAATTCCACCTGCTGAGATGCTTTAATTCTTAGGGAAAAAACATTATTTTTTTATATATTTGGCATAAGAAATATGTCAAGTGTTTGTAGATGCAGTTGGATCAAAGTCTCCTTAATCAAAGACACTAGGTAACAGGTTAGCAACATTCCAGAAATGAAACATATATGGGTTTTATAAATGTTCTAAGTCTTTCTGGACAGAAGCACAGAAAGGAAGCCATATTCTGTATGCTTCTAAAACCTCCCCTGTAACATTCAGAGGAAAGCTGGAAACAATGTATAGAAAGTAGTACCATGAACACACAGATGACAAATATATCATGTGTAGAGCAGAAGGTGAGGATGGGAAAACTCTAAGGATACACTCCTATAAGTCCTCTGACTCTGGAAGTGAAACAAATAAATCTTAAGCTTGTAAAGGACCAGATGTGGGCTTGGCAGATTAATAAGGGAGGCTCCTGTTTTTCAGGACGTTCAGATCTGCTTCTTCCCTGAATTATACTCATGACTCTCATAGATTCCTCACTACAGAAAAGGGAATTCCGTAAGATGCCCGGCAGTTGAGCCCTAGCCCACTGCCTTCTTGAGAGTTCACCTAGATATATGAGTAGAAATTTCTCATCTGCGCATTGCTTTCTTCTGTACTTCCAGGCCCTTATGTAGGCTTTTTAGAAACGGCGCTTCCTGACTTTATAATAATGAAGACTATTTAAATTCTACTCATGTTGGGAACTAAAGATTTCATCTTACTTCCCCTCCAGATATCTATATCCCTGCTATAAATTTAAAACATAGTATGTTTTATTACTAAAATTAATCTTGAGTATAGTCAAATTTGTTTCTCTCTTTTAAGTAAATATAGAGTTGTGGGAAAATAAAAGGTTTAGATATCAACAGAAAATGTATTTTGTTGTTAAAAGAATACAGATTTTCATGTCAGTGTAAATTTTATTAGAGAGAATTTATTTATTTTCACTATAAAAATCAGATCAGTTATAAGTTTAGATATAAGCAAATTCCATGGAAAAGACAAAGAATTATTGAAATAAATGGTAATTATATGAAATCACACTAGGAGATACCAAATGAATGTAATACTGCCTAATATAGGTCAGATACTATTAAATATTTTAATCAACTGATTGGGAAGTACAGAGAAACATATGCTGATTACCTTAGCAGGTGAGAAATTATGGAGGAAATTGTAAATTCTTGGGTGGCTAGAATTATGATACCATGCTCTATTGAAATTAGAATTATCATGGAAGAAATGGCAAGCGAATCTATGTTTAAGAATAACCATCGTTTCTTTTCTCCCATGTGTTCTCTCTGGCCATACCACACCTGAAATAAAGTATTGAATTTAATTTTGTAAATACTACTTGGAAATAAAGTCTGTTTAACATAATTCTGGGCCTGGGTTTACATTAGAATAATAAAGCACAAGCCTTTTTTCTTGTGTATTAGGAAGTTAGAGTTGAAAGCTTTTAGAAGACATACCAAGGTTACAGTGAAGAAAAGAAAAAGGCAAGGTTGAGGTTAGGCACATTAAACGGATATCTCAGTCTGCTGTATTTTTTACTCAACGATTGAGAAGTACCTGCTTGGCTCAGTTGATAGAGCATGTGACTCTGGATCTTAAGGTAGTGAGACCAAGCCCTATGTTGAGCCTAGATCTTACTCTAAAAAAATCAAATTAAATTACAATTTTTTCAAATTAAAAAAAAGCAATTAAAAATAAGATTGAGGAGAGGTAAGGGAATGGGAAATTCTTCTGCAAATGAGTCTTTTGTGTCATAAAGCAGAGTATGTAATTTCATAAGATCTGTAACGTTTTGTTAAGTAGACCTAGAGAATCAGTCTTTTAAGTAATATTCAAAGATGGGAAAAAAAGGTCATATATTTTATTTTGTGACAGACTTGAAACACTTTTAGAAATAAAAACGCACTAGAGTAAATACCATGGTATGTATGTATGTGTGTGTATATAATCTTAGTTGATCCTAGTTGATAACACAGACGGTTTGATGGTGAGAATGTACCATAACCTTCATTAGTGATAGTCTGATAAGTTTACATTTGTTTAAGAAGACACTATTTAGGCGCTGTGATAGCCTGATTTATTTCACTTAAATCTTCTCTATGTTGCATGTTCTTGAAGGAGATAGAAGTTATAGTTCTTGAGGAAGGTAAAAACAAAACAAAACAAAACAAACTAGAGAATAGAAGGGACTGACTGCTTGACAAATCAAAACTGCATCCAGCATGAATATTCAATAAGCATTGCCACCTAAAATCTTGTCACATTCTCAAAGCAAAAATTTGTTTTTAAGATATAATTCCCACAAAGTGTTTAGTATATAACCATGCATGCATTTATAATACTTAGTATGCTGAGTATCATAAAGGTGTACCAGGAAGAAAAATCTGTGGAAATTCACAAATTATTCTACCTTAAATAACTGGTTTCTTGAATGGTTAGATAGAATAATTTTGGCAATATAGAATAACACACCAAAACAAGACTATGTCTTACTGAGCGCTAGTCCTCTTACAGCTACATCTTTGAACTTCCCTTTATCCTATGTTATATACAAAAAAGGAATGTATAGTCATTGATTCTTGTTGTGACAAAAATTTTTGAGCTTCCTTTCCTTAGTAATAGAGTGGAAATTGTAACAAAGATCTTTCATCATGGGTTATTCATTATGGATTTTTCTCCATTTTTTCAATAGTACTGAGGTAGCAGTTGGACATTTTGGAAAAGGCAGGACTATGGAGACAGTAAATAGATTACATGTTTCCAGGGGTTAGGGTAAAAAGGCAGAGCACAGAAGATTTGGGAGGCTGTGACACTATTCTGTGTGATACTATTATAGTGTATAGAGGTCATTTTACATTTATGAAAACATAATTTACAGCATCAAAAATGAACCCTAATATAAACTATGGACTTTGGGTGATTATGATGTGTCAATGTAGGTATATTGATTATAGCAAATGTATCTCTCTGGTGTAGGATATTGATATTTGGGGAGGCTGTGGGTGTAAGGTACAGTGGGCACATGGGAACTTTTTGTACTTTTTGCTCCATTTTGCTGTGAACACAAAACTACTGTATTAAAATAGAAACATACACATATATTTATATATGCCATGCATATATGTGGCTATGCACATATATACATATATATTTGACAATAGTCATGCTAAGTAAGGTGTTTTGGGAAGAAAGGACTAAGTGGCATGTGGTAGGACACTTGCTGATTTCTTTTTTTGGGTTTGTTGGGTTACTGACTTTATTCAACTGGGAGCCCTGACACCAAATCCTCAAATGTTCTTTACCTGACATAATATCTTCTTTGCTCTAAGATGCAAGATTAGGCATTTATAAAGAACATAGAAACTGGAGGTAAAATGAAACTGGCTTTTTGAAGGAGCAACCCAAATATTTCATCTTAATACTTTCAAATTTACTTTCCTAAGGTCAAACACTACATATTAGTAGAGTAATAAATGTTGACATGTAATGTGAGTTATTTATCATATGCTTCTTAGATATTAGATGACCTTAAATAATGTAATCATAATCTGTGAACAAGTCAGTATTTTTAACTCAATATTTAGCAGAGTGGTCCTTAATTAGAAATCAGTCAATCTCCCATCAACAACAGAATGGACTGGTAGAATGTGGAATATTCTACATTAACAAGAGTGAATAGCCTAAAACTATATCAAACAATATAGATAATTCTTGCAGACATAGTGAAAGAAAACCATTCCAAAGGAGTATATATCATATGATCCCATTTTTTTCAAAGATTTTATTTATTTATTTGATAGACAGAGATCACAAGTAGACAGAGAGGCAGAGAGAGAGGAGGAAGCAGGCTGTCTGCAGAGCAGAGAGCCCGATGCGGGGCTCGATCCCAGGACCCTGGGATCATGACCTGAGCCAAAGGCAGAGGCTTAACCCACTGAGCCACCCAGGCGCCCCATATGATCCCATCTTTTAAAAGATTTTATTTATTTGGCAGACAGAGATTACAAGTAGGCAGAGAGGCAGGCAGAGAGGGGAGGAAGTAGGCTCCCTGCTGAGCAGAGAGCCCGATGCAGGGCTCGATCCCAGGACCCTGGGATCATGACCTGAGCCAAAGGCAGAGGCTTAACCCACTGAGCCACCCAGGTGCCCCCCATTTTTTTAAAAGTACAAAACAAACAAAAACAGTGATATTGGTTTCCCTTCAAGATGGGTTCTTGGCTGGAAAATGGTATAAAGACGTTTCTGAGGGTACTGATAATGTTCTATTTCTTGACCTCGGAACATGCTAAAGGAGTGAGTTCAATCTAAGAAAGCAGACCAAACCATTCAGTAAAAATACTTGTCCATTTCTCCATGTGTCTTACAGAAGGATATTTACCACATGCCCAGCAATGAAGTGAAACTGTCAGAAGTGACAAAAGAAGCATAGTACAGTGACTTCTCTGTATCCTTACAGTCTGCACAAGGAGAAGAACCTGACATATATGAAAACATTAAAAATTTTAACTGAGAAGTATATGATTAAAGGTCAACTGTTACAAGTTTATTGTCTGTCTACATCAAAGGAAGATGTCACCGAGATCTAATATCTATAAGAGATGTTGGAGGAACTTGTACTTGAAATATGCATTAAGGTGTAATTTTGGACAATTCTAGTCTCAGCCTAAAGATGTGACAATTTAAAGATCTTCACTTATAGTCCCTCTGGGGTATTAAAAGTAATAGCACCAACAATTAGCCTGTAAGACAATTCTCACTTGTAAGATACACTACTAATTAAATTTTCAATTATTATTTAGTATCTTTTCCACTATGTACTTTGGTTTGTGTGGTACTAATGAAGTCAAAGTTTAATAATGATAGAATTGTTGACTATTTTTATCTCAAATGCGTATGCTATATTACCTGATAGCTAAATTGATTTATCTTTCCAATGGCCAACAACAACAAAAAATGCTGAATGGTGGAACATACAATATCTATATGTTCCTTCTGAAATTAATTTGGAAGAAGTGGTGTCATTTTCATGTATAAACAAAAGCATTTATAAGTACCTTTTCATATCTGTGGTTGTCATATATTTTATATTCTAATATCTTTAAAAATTTATTCTTATAATTAGAGATTATTATTTGTATAAACAAGCCATTATTGACAAAGAAGAAGGACCTTGTCCACATTCATTTAATGTGCAAGCCCTGAATTACAGTTTACATCCACTTTCATGCTTTTGGCTAACCCAAACTTGAGATAGGGAGAATTTTAACTGTTCATTTCCACTGACTTTCTGGGCCAATATATCCATCTTCCTGTTTAGTCCTCCGGAGCTGTTATTGGTCACTTTGACCATTACTTATCTTCTGCTCTGCTTGGAATGATCAAGCTACTCATCCAATTCATTTCCTGATTTACACTGGTTCACATGGAGATATGCAAAATCATGATTAACAAAGTTGCTTCAGACCTGCACATAGATGAGAGAATATTCTATGTAAATAAGCTAAAGAAAATCAGATTTGTATATACTGAAATTGCTTAGCTAAATAAACAAACTAAAGTAACTAAGCATCTAAGTATGTAGTTAAAAGTGAGCAATAACAATTATAATAATCTACCATTGAAGTGTTAATCTTGTATCTTAGAGCTATCTGCCAAAAAACTGATATTAGGAAAATGGATAATAGCATCTGGAGTTCTTCCAGCAACTCCAATATTCATGAAATTATATGAACCATGGGCATGTGAAGTCATCACCCAACTTTTTAGTAAATAAATTGAAACCTGTGAAATTAATACTATTGGGAAATTATGCCAAACAACATCAGTGTTAGTTATTTTTCCACAGACACAGTAATGTTAAAGATAGAGGAAGGGTACTAAAACAAATTCTATCCTGGATAGGGAAGGCATTCTTTAAATAGGATCCATCATTTAAGACAAATAATGCTTTTATTAATATGAGAGGTGTGTTACTCAACATAGAGTATGAACTCCATACTTGTCTTTATTTTAACAAATAAAAAAGCTGAAAGAGATGTAAAGGTTTACCAAGTTTGGTGTATATGTGCTAGGACTAATCCTTGGCCACCTGTTGAAAGACCTCTCGTGTTCCTGGGCCTGGTCCACTGCATGATTTCATGACTCCCTGTATTAGTTTCTTAGAGATACTGCAGCAAAGTATCACAAACTGAGTGCTTTAAACAACAGAAATTTATTTTCTCACAGTTCTGGAGTTAGAAGTCCAAGATCAAAGTGTGGCATGGTTGGTTCCTTTTGAGGCCTGTAAGAAAGAATCTGTTGCATTCTTCTCTCCTCGCTTCTGGTGGTTGTTGGCAATCTTTGGCATTCCCCATCTTCTGCTCTTTACCCTAATCTCTGCCTTCATTTTCACATGGTGTTCTTTCTGTGTGTAGGTCTATTTCAAAATTCCAAATCCTAGTGGATTTGGAGCCTGCTTTTCCATTTGTGTCATCTTCAGTTTCTTTCATCAGTGTTTTATAGGTTTCAGAGTACAAATCATTTACCTCCTTGGTTAAGTTTATTCCTAGGTATTTTATTTTGAGGGGAAGGTACAACTGTAAGTGGAATTGTTTTCTTAATTTGTCTATCTACTACTTCATTAGTAGTGTATAAAAATGCAGCTGGATTTTGTATGTTGATTTTGTATGTTGTGACCTTAGTGAATTCATTTATCATTTCTAGTATTTTTTCAGTAGAGTCTTTAGGATTTTCCATATATAGTATCATGTTTTCTGCAAATAGTGTGAGTTTTACTTCATCCTTAACAATCTGGATGACTTTTATTTCTTTTTCTTGTCTGATTCCTGTGGCTTGAACTTCTAATACTATGTTGAATAAAAGTAGTGAGAATGAACATCCTTGCCTCATACATGATATTAGGAGAAAAGTGCTCAGTTTTTCAGCACTGAGTATGATGTTACCTGCAGATTTTTCATATATAACTTTTATTATGTTGAGGTATGTTCCCTCTTAAACTAACTTTGCTGTTTTTTTTATCATAAATGGGAGTTGTACTCTGTCAAATGATATTTCTGAGTTTATTGAAACAATCAGGTGGTTTTCATTCTTTCTCTTGTTGATGTGATGTATCATATTGATTGTGACTATTAAACTACACTTGCTCCTCAGGAATAAATCCCACTTGATTGTGGGGAATGATTTTTTAAAATGCATTATTGAATTTGGTTTGATAATGTTGTTTTGGATTTTTGCATCTATGTTCATCAGAGATATTGGTCTGTAGTTCTCTTTTTTTGTGGTGTCTTTATCTGGTTTTGGTATCAGAGTAATACTGACCTTGAAGAATGAATTTAGAAGCTTTCCTTACTCTTCTATTTTTTGGAATAGTTTGAGAACAGGTATGAACTCTTCTTTACGTGTTTGTTAGAATTCATCTGTGAAGTCATCTCGTCCTGGACTTTTGTTTGTTTGGACGTTTTTTGATCATTGATTCAACTTCATAGCTGGTAACTTTTCAAATTTTCTAATTCTTCCTGATTCAGTTTTGGGAGGTTAGATGTTTCTAGGAATTTATCCGTTCTAGGTTGTCCAATTTGTTAGCATATATTTTTTATAATATTCTCTTATATGCTTTCTATTTCTGTGCTATTTTTCCTCTTTCATTTGTGATTTCATTTATTTAAGACTGTTTTTTTCTAATGAGTCTGACTACAGATTTATCAATTTTGTTGATATTTTCAAAGAACCAGCTCCTGGCATCATTGATTTGTTCTATATATATATTTTTAAAATTTCTATTTTCTTTATTTCAGCTCTACTCTTTATTGTTTCCTTCCCTCCACTGGTTTGAGGTTTTGCTTGTTTGTTTTTAAAATTTTTCTCCCTAGCTTCTTTTGGTGAACGTTTATGTTGTTTAAGATTCTTCTTCTTAGAGTATTGCTGTAAATTTCCCTCTTAGAACAGATTT
>ML109503.1:0-21562 GCA_003697995.1 Taxidea taxus jeffersonii | reverse complement strand
TATTAATATTTTTATTTGCCATTACCATTAGGTTTATATACAACATTTATTTAGCAAGCTATATTAAGCTGATAGTTGCTTAAGTTTGCACCCATTTTAAAAGCACCATATTTTTATTCTCTACCTCCCCCCATGTTTTAGGTGTATTATGTACTACTTTTCATCTTGTCTGTTTATGTGAATCCCTTGACTGCACTTTATAGATATACATAAATTAACTGTGTTTCTGTGTTGTACTTTTCTTATTCCTGCTTATGGTCTTTTCTTTCCACTCAAATTGCCCCCCTTAACATTTCTTCTAGCACTGGATTAGTGATGATGAATTTCTTTAACCTTTGTTTATTTGGAACCTGTATTCTGAGCCTTGTCAGATGGGTATTCTTGGTTGCAGAGGTTGTTCTTCCAGCAATTTGAATATATCGTGCCACACTCTTCTGTCTCAAAAACTTTCTGCTGAAAAATCAGCTGATAGCCCTATGGGGTTTCCCTTCAGTCTAAGTCTTTTCTGCCCTCCTGCTGCTTTTAAAAAATTATCTTCATCACTATATCTTGCATTTAATTACTATGTGTGCTTGTGTGGACTTCCCTTTAATTTTATTGGGGGGGGGTTGTCTGTGCTTCATGGATCTAGATGTCTCTTTCCTTCCCACATTTGGGCAGTTTTCAGCTTATTTCTTCAGATAAATGTTCTGCCCTCTTTTCTCTCTCTTTTCCTTCTGATCCCTATAATGCAAATGTTATTACCCCTGATGGTGTGTCTGGGTTCCATAATCTATCTTCTTTTTAAATTATTATTATTTGATTTTCTTTCTCCTCTTCAGCTTGATTGTGTTCCACTTCTCTGTCCTCCAGGTTGCTTATTCTTTTTTCTGCCTCCTCTACTATACTATTCCTTCTTGTATATTCTTAATTTCGGTTATTGAGTTTTTCATCTCTGGTTGATTATTTTTTTATGCTTTCCATCTCTTCCACTTTTTTCTCAAGTCCAGTGAATATCTTAATAACCATTAACTAAATTCTCTATTAGGCATATTACTTATCTTATTTCTTCTAGGTCTCTAGGTGTGATTTTGTCCTTTCATTTGAGACATGTTTCTCTGTCTCTTCATTTTGTCTAAATCTCTGGGTCTGCTTTTGTGTATTAGAAAAATCAGCTGTGTCTCCTACTTTAGAAAGTAGTGGCCTTATGAAAACAGGTTCTATATTGCTCTGCAGTGCAATATCTGCTAGAAACTGGCACTTCAGGGGTATATCCTATGTGTGCCACAAGCCCCCTACTCTTGTGGCTGAGCCATGTTTGCTTTCAGTCTTATCATCTGCAATGGCTGTCTTTGCTTTTTTGGTTTTGGGTGTGTTTGGTGTCTATGTTGTGAGTGGGCCAGTCCCAACCATCTTTGTGCATTTCCCAAAACTGCATTAATATGGAACTGCAGGGTAATTTCCTGTGTCGTCCTCTGAGAAGATTTGTTCATGGGCGGGGTCTGTGTTGTGACCAGATGTCTGCGCTCAACCCATTGCTTGGGCTGCCTTCAAACTTATGCCTGAGGTTATCTTCTGCTCTCCTTGGGTCAGGATCTACTTTTGGGTGGTGCTGGCTCTAGTCAGGGTTGCTTGCATGCTTCCATCCTGTGATGTTACTTTGGATGAACATATGCCAAGGGCATGTTAGAAAGTGCCTATCCACTGGAGAACCTGGGGTGTGGCACACAGTGCCAGCAAGGTCCATGGTGTTCTGCAGAGGGAGTGGATCTTGATCTGCTTTGGAAAACCATGGTAGCCACATTGATGGGGCTGATCCTCAGAAGATCAAAGGGATAGCACTCTTAGCAGATTAGATGGAGGGTGTTGATATTGTGCTGTTTCCTGCAGGTGTCCTTCTCTCTGGGCTGGGGAGTGGGAGAGGGAAATGGTGTCTAACAGCTCTTTTGCTCTTGGACAAGTCTCCTAATGATCCTTACACCTCCAGCACAGGCTCTGAAATTAATAAATAAATCTCCTCTCATTCCCTAGGCATACTTCAAATAGCTGTTTTTATCCTCTATCTCAGCCTGGCTGATTTTTGTGCTGTCTCTTTAAGGGCAGGCACTTTGTTTTCTATTTCATTCTCTGCACTCCTAGAGCTGAGTCTGCTTATTTTGAAAGCCTGTATGTTTTGCCCCATTGATTGTTAGGCTTCTCTAGTTTTCAAAGCCTAATGTTATAAAGATTTGTCTTCCTCATGTGGGTCCCCATGCCTGGGTGCCTGGTGTGGGATCTGTTCCTCTCTCTTCCCTATGCTTGCAATGTCCTGTCCTATGGACAGTCCTGTAACAGCTCTGTGACTGTTTTTAAGTGTTAACTTGCTTCATGGTAGCACACTTCTTGCTTACTGAATAAAGGCCCTTGATCTATAACAGAATTAATTTACTTTCTTTTAGATTTGTAGACCACTGGCCTTGGTGAAGGAAAGACCAGAACTTTTCCAGACAAGAGAGACTAGCAAGTCTGTTTGAGGCTGCCTTGGTCTTCTGATTAGCCCAGCATTCTTTTGGCAAAATGTTTTTTCTTTTTTAAGGTCATACAAATGACTTTACTGACCTCCCTTTGTACATTTGTAGACCTTGCCCTTCTTTGCAGAAAGAACAATGTACTCTTGTACAACTTCTGGGTACAGATCTTCTTATTCAACCATCCCCAGGTACCACGAAAGTAGACCTTCTTGCACAATCTCCCTAGGACACCAAGGAAATAGATGTTCTCATAAAACCTCTGAGCACCAAGATAACTCTATAGCTGGCATCATCAGTCTGCATGTAATCAAGGAATGTGACAGATCACTGCACTCCCTTAACTGATTAAACAAACTCCTATAAAACCTCTCGGCCAGGCAGAAACCTTGGAGTTGGCATTTGGACAAAAGTCTGTATTCTCCCCAGGTAGCCAGGCTTTTGAACAAAGCTCCTATTCTTTTCCATTCAAAACTTGTCTCTTGAGTATTGGCCTTTTGAGTGCCAGGCAACCAAACTTGGGTTTCAGTGACAGTCCCACAGGTCCGTTTGGCTCTCAACTGCATCTCTGCCATTCCTAATCTCTTGGATGTTGCCTCTTCTCTACATTTAGCTCTAGAGAGACCATTCTCAGGCTTCCAGCCATTTTCTAAGTTATATATACTTATGGTTGTTTTTTAGGAGTATCACTGGGACAAGGTGAGCCTAGGATACGCCTACTCCACCATCGTCCAGAATTAATTGTTTTTGAAATATTAAATCAACCTTGCATTTCTGTAATAAATTCCACTTAATCATGATGTATCATTCCTTTTATGTGTTGCTGGATTCAGTGTCTAATATCATGTTAAGAGATTTTAAAAGTATCCATGTTCATGAGGAATGAAAGTTTGTTTTTATTTTTTTCTATAAATCTTAATGTAACATTAGCTTCATAAAATGAGTAAGAAATTTCCCCTTTCTAGAAGAGATTGTGTAGAATTATTATTTCTTTCCTAAGTATTTGATGAATTTTAAAAATATAGCTACCTAGGTAATTGATGAATTTCTAAAATATAGTTACCTATAGCTACTGACCTTGAATTTTCCCTCTGACAAGGCTTTTGTCTACACATTTTATTTCCTTAATACGTATGTTTTTTTTTTAATATTTTATTTATTTATTTGACAGAGAGAGAGAGAGATCACAAGTAGGCAGAGAGGCAGGCAGAGAGAGAGGAGGAAGCAGGCTCCCCGTTGAGCAGAGAGCCAGACGCGGGGCTCGATCCCATCCCGGGACCATGACCCGAGCCGAAGGCAGAGGCTCAACCCACTGAGCCACCCAGGCGCCCCTGTTATTTTTTTATTTCATCTTGTAGTTTTGCTAATTTTTGTTTTAAGGATCTTTTTAAAAATTTTTGTTTATTTATTTATTTATTTTAAATATTTTATTTATTTATTTGACAGAGAGATCACAAGTAGGCAGAGAGATGACAGAGAGAGTGGGGGAAGCAGGCTCCCTGCTGAGCAGAGAGCTTGATGTGGGGCTGGATCTTGACCCTGAGATCATGACCTGAGCTTAAGGCAGAGGCTTAACCCACTGAGACACTCAGGCACGCAGGAATTTTTTTATTTTATGAAAATTGCCAAACTTACTGACATAAACTGTGTGTCATTTCTTCATTAAAATGTCTGTAAAATCTGGACTGATAATTCCTTTTTTATTTCTGATACTGGCAAATTACATCTGCTATGTTTTTCATGACCAGCTTGCCTGAAATTTTATTCTATTCAGCTTTTCAAAGACTCAGCCTTAGACCGATTTATATTCTTTACTTTTTTTAATTACATGATTTATTATCTTTACTATATTCTTACTGTTTTGATTTTACCTTTTCATTTTAGTTTCTTGAGGTTGAATAAGTTATTTTAACCTCTTCAGATCTCTATTTTTTAAATAAACTCTCAGCAACATATCTGCCTTGTTTGTGATAAATGTAAGAAAGAAAAATAATTAAGATTTTTAAATGATTATGTGAAAAATAGTATTTCTGGTTAAGAAACTATTAAAATATTTTCATATGGTGAAGGAAGTGCTTGTAAATATTAAATGAAATGATGTCAATAAAGTGGCATAAAATGAGAGTCTTTTCTGTCTCTTAATGTAAATGTATGGAATCTACATGTATAAAGGTGTTTATTTCCTTTCTTAGGGAAAAAAGACTTAGATTTCCATAGATAAACTGAGCTTTCTTTTTCAAGTGACTCAAAGATCTTAAGGAATATTGTTTTAAATGTTTTTAATTATCTAAATTTCAAAAATTCATTCAGAACCTTGGCATTGGTATTATAATACAGCACAAAGAATTACACCATATTTCTAAATATGAATGTAAATATTATGTTCCATAATAGTCCTTTCATTATCCTAATGTAGACTAATGGAATAACTCAAAACTTCAATATTCTCCTTTTCTAAAACAATAATTAAAACAATATTCTTAAAAATAATAGAAACATAAGTATTACAGCAGTCATTTTAGAACTGGACTGGAAGATATTTAGTAAGATTTATGTGAATAAAATGTACTTTTGACAAGGAATGTCATTGGTCTGTTTCCAAAAGTAGAGTAGGGTCGTAAATTTTGTGAACATTTTTTTTTTTTAATTCTAAAAATATCCCCATGTTCTTTGTCAAATAAAAAACATGACAGTGGTTTATTAGCATTATTTACCTATTAGTTTGAGAAAATATATTGATATAAAAATACTTTAGCCAGGCGCCTGGGTGGCTCAGTGGGTTAGAGCCTCTGCCTTTGGCTTGGTTCGCATTCCCAGGGTCCTGGGATGGAGCCCTGCATCTGGCTCTCTGCTCAGCAGGGAGCCTGCTTCCTACTCTCTCTCTCTCTCTCTCTGGCTGCCTTTCTGCCTGCTTGTGACCTCTGTCAAATAAATAAATAAAATCTTTTAAAATAAATAAATTAAATTAAATTAAAAAATACTTTTAGCTTCCCAGATATTATCAATTGCTTTTTTTAACAGTGTATTTTTTTTTCATAGAAGCCTTTTATTGCCTCAAAAAGTCTTTTTATTTTATTACATTTAGAGCAATACATTTCATAGGCTTTAGGGCAATGACAAATATGGAACTTTTGATTCGTGATTTCAAAATGTTCATGCATGTGTTCATATACTTTGAAAAGCTTTGTTGTGGAATAAAATGTCATTCAAGGCTAGAGATAGCTCTTGAAGGTAAGCCCAATACAGTGTAATCTATACCTAGTGTTTTTCCACAGCTCATTAAAATCTTATGTAATTGGAAAACAAATGTAATAAAATATTTGTATGGGTATTGCCATGGTCAATAATCTCCCTCTTCTGAGAGCCTTGTCTTTTTAATCTTCTGATATTAAAAACAATTCCTTCTTTATTTGACAGCTTCACATTTGATTGACTGCTACTGTTACCATGTGTCAATCTTTGCACATGCTATGCTTGCTGAGTGTAACTGAGCTTTTGGTATCAAGAACAACAACTTAGGGATTATAGTGTTGAAACCAGCTCAGATACACATTTAATGGGCTCAATATATTTTGTTTAAAGTACTAACATGGCAGCCCTTAACTGAATATGATACCATTATTTTTCTAAGGTCAAATGCTATTCTCATATACCACTTTCTTCTTCCAGCTGTCTATTTACCTCTTTGAATTTGATAAAAGTCTGTTCTAGATTCTTACCATAAATTTGTCCTCAGTGGTAAGGTGATGTTGAAGGGATATTAGGCTCAATGTTGTACTCACATGCTTTGTGATGATTAATGTATCACTCCCATTAAGCCAAATTTCTTCAACTAAACATAAATAACAATCATAATATTGAAACAATATACATAAGAATGTACTTGACATGTTATGCAGTACAAGGTGTTACCACTTAGCTTGTGTATTATTTTTGGTTTAGATTATAACTAGCAAAAATGGAATATATTTTTAAGTTTTAAAACAATGTTTTCTGAGGTGTTAGGAAAATTTTATACAAAGATAATTTTGCATATACCTGTAATGCCCATATATGTAAAATAATGGGACTCAAATATCTAATGTTCAATAATAAGAAGGGAAATCAGGGGGAAAAAATCAAGCTGCTTGTCTTAAACCTTAAAAGGCCTTTCTTCCTTTATTAAAAAAAAATCATTCACCAAATTGGAACCTTATTTTTTGATATTTAATTCCAGAGGTCTGGCTTGTTGAAATTAAAGCTGATTTCATTTCCCATTTTATCTTTTTCCATATGCCCTACCACACATCACAAACTATCATCAATATTTATAATGGAATATAAGAGAACCTCTACTGCCCTCTTATTTTCTTGTTTACGCAACAGCATCTCATTATAAAAAGCTGTAGAGGCTCAGAATAGTTTGCTTGTTTGTGTGTGTGTGTGTGTGTGTGTGTGTGTTTGCCATTGCTATGCTTTTTTCCAATGTCACTGCCACTGCACTTGTCCTACATAAGTAGTAGGACTTGCTGCTTTCTCTTTTTATTATAACAAATCATACACTATGTTTTATCTCCACACTTAGCTATAAATACAATGGTTATATAAAGTTATGTAAGCGTTCATAGTAGGAAAAGAGGTCAACCAAATTTTCAGAATAAAGATACTGATTTTAAAATAGTTGTGCATTTCTCCTTTCCCTGTCACTAAGTTTTTCTATCAGCATCCACCTAGGGGTGATTATGAAATATACAAGTAGTTTATCACAAATACATAAGTTGCCTCAAATAGATAAAGGGGGAAAAAATTCCTTGGTAAATGTTTTCAGAATTAATCAAATGCCTCATATCTAACTCCATCCCCCAAATTCAAATAGTATTTTCCTTTTTTCTCTTATATACACATATTTATGTACACACACAAACAAAAACACATATATAAGGGATATATGCATATATAAGGGAAATGTATAAATACATGTGTAATATATACATACACACAAGCACACATATAATCTGATTTGATGAACTTGCTCATTTTTATTTTATTTGTCTTTCTTTTCATCTGTGTGACTTTTGCCATGATATATCATTCATCTCTCTAATCAAATTATCTGCATTTATTATGGACAATTATCAAATATCTCTGAACAAATAGAGGCCTTTCCTGAGTACGTAGAGATTTCACTCACATAGCTGACTCCAGTATATCCCTAAAAGAATAGGTAATTATGTGTTGTAGGACTTAAGCAATTTCTATCTCCATTATCAAGATTTTGGAAAAGTATGATTGGGGTGAATCTGAGATAATTCTAATGCTTACAATACAGAGGTTATTGGTCCTTGACACAAGGTTGTTATGGCATTGTGTTCAAACTCTGGAGATGGTTGTTAAATATTATCTATTAAAAATATATAATATTAACACTGCAAACCTTTACCATCCTTTAAAACTTGTAGAATTTTTAAGGATTTAGAAGGAGATTGTTGAACACAACTTATTTCTTATGACCAGAGAGAAGTAAAAGACAAAAAGATATAGATATATATTGGATATACCTATACATATATATGATTATCCAGGTACCCTGGGTCTGCAAAGTAGTGTGATAAGTCTGAAAAGTGAGGCAGTCAACAGAAGGACACAGGGTAATAAGGTGATGGAGAGGTACAGGGATGCATAGAAAGTGATAATAAAATTATTTTTCACCTATTCAAGTCTATAATAATTCTTGGTGAAAATTACTTTACAGATGCCTTTACTATTGAATATATAATTTTGGCATAATCTGGAATAAACATATTACATACAAACAATATATGACCTTGCAGGTAAGAAAGCAAAGATTGTATCATATATCATGAATTTACTTACATTATTGAGAGTTACTAGTGCTGTCAGTGATGTCGGTAAGTTGGAGTTTCTGGAAAAAGGCATTCATTCATTCACTCCTGTGCTGTTTTTCTGAGGAGAGGATAAACTCTAGGTTTGAATAACGGTTTTCAAGAAACCCAGCTCCTTTAGTGTGCAATGCGAGAGCACAAAACTTCTAATTCTGAACATACTACCCCAAATAATTTAGCATCAAAGATAAGCCATTTTTAAATAGTACACATGGTCTGTATTTTATACCAATATTTAACTCAGAATTTTCCATTGTTAGTACTAAGCTAGAAACTGGATATGTTAAGCTTTTGAAAGAGACTGGGATTGGTGGTAATGAATTTGTTTATTGGCTAAAGTCCATGCACTAACTTATACTTACTTTAAATGGACAATAATCTTTGTTAGTCAGATAAGCAAATGTTACATCTTACCAAGAAAAGAGCTCATGAGTGGATTTTAGAATTTATACCCACAATTTAATGTTAGCACAGTTATAAATTAAATTTGCTATGCAAAGCACTGTGTAAACCAAATTGAAAAGAGGAAGGGGGCAGCTGCTGTCCCAAAGAGAAGGAACACAACAATTTCTCTTGTAAACTGGAGCTGTTATTTCTCCATCACATTTGTTTGTTCTTTCCTCTCTCACTTTTTAAAAAAATACTCTCAACTCTTCATCCCTCAAAGAACCCGTACTACCCCTCAGTCAGATCCTTCTCAGCCCATGTATGTATCTGTGCATCCCTTCACTTAAAATCCATTTCTGGAGACAACTGACCATCTCTTCCTTTCATCATCTGTGTATTTTATCTCCTCACCATCTCCTTACTTCAAGTGACTTATGAATACACAATTTTTGCCTTCCTTAATTTCTACTTGACTATGTATTTCACTACAGCCATCTTTGCTGCCCATCTCCTGAGATACTGAATATGTTTATTTCTTTTTTGTTGTTGTTGTTCAATCCTAATCCTTAACTCACTTTCTTTTTCCAATTATTTTTGACATTGACAAAAACACTAAAGTAAAAACTTGGGGGAAAAAAGGAGCATAGTGAGGTAAACCAAGAAGTCCAGGAAAATTCTAGGAAAAATGTCTGTAATACGCGGAATGAATTATAATTTTTCGTAAAATGGTAACAAGTGAAGCTAACAGCAGAAATCTCCTTCTTAGGTCCTCTCAGGTAACTTAATAGTAGTTCACATCAGGTGAGTGAATCCCAATTACCTTCATCATCAGTCACCTCTTCCTATTGCTAAGTATTATTCACTTAGAATAATAATTAGAATAATCAGAATAAGCATAATTCATTTAGAATAATCTGAATTAATTCATTTGGAATGATTCATTGGCTTTCAATGCTACCACTGTGCTAAGATCCTAAGGATGTATAGTTTTAAAAACTTCTGGCAGTCCAGGTGATCATTTTATTTTATAATGGTAGGGAAACAACAAAAGTACACTAGATTGATGTCAGATTCTATGATATAAAAAAACAATAAAAGTTTAGATAAAAAGTCTTGACTATGAGTAAAACTTCTGTCTCATTTGGGCATACTCCGAACAACATGCAGGATTAGGGAGGGTCTGTTTTCAGAAAAGGAATGTAGTTATGTTTTCTATCAGAAAATCAAATTCAGAAACAAATCAAATGCTTCCACATGCTGAGGGAAATAATAAGAAAATTAATCGATGTTGGGGTTGAGGCCTTTTAGTCTATAATTATTAGATACCACTGATTTCTATTTAGCTAAAGGTGTGTAGGATTGAATGTTCGCTTAACTGTCTGTGAAATTAGACAGTAATCTATGGGGAGCTGTAATGCTGAAGGCAAAAGTCTCAGCTGAAGAATTATTTGTGTGTATCTGTGGATTGATGGGGATGCATGCAGTACAGAAATATAATTTGAAGGAGACATAATACAACTGAATCATATTTTAATTTTTTAAAATATTACTGAAAAAAAATCTACATAATTATATAAACATAACTATTTAGAAAGTATTCAAAGACATGGTCTGAGACAGTCAAAGGAAAAGCAAAACAGTCAATGATGATGTAGAAAAGCTGTCTGAGGTAGTTCCATGGCATGATTTATCTCCTTCTTGAGTAAAGGAGAATAAAAACACAGAATGGAAAGGAATAACTGAGGCTCTGGCAGTCTGGCATTCCCATGGCCCTTAATGAAAATAAATATTTAAAGAAGTAGAAAAGAGAGCTCTTTCTATTTCTGTAATAAAAGAATAAAATTAGCAAAGATATTAAGTGCATTTTAAAGGCCTTGTTAGAATTGGATGAGAAAAATGAGCTTTAGGGATTCTAGAGGGCTAATTTAAAACAAATGTTCATAGTGAACTCTCTGAAGGTATATTTCCCAGACAAGTGGAGGATAGGAAAACCTCTTAGCTTATTTGTAGACTCTATATCCTATGGGGGAATGAATGGCCTATAGCCTAGCTGGAAAGGAAGACAGAGAAGTCACCTACATGTTGCTGAGCACTTTGTGGTTCCCTAGAAATTTTAGGATTCTTCTAATTCTGCTGAAAAATAACATTGAGATTTTATAGGGATTGCACTGAGCTATGAATTGCTTTCAGTAGTATCGACATTTTAACAATATTCTTAAAATCCATAAACACAGAATAACTTTCCCTTTATTTGTGTCTCTTCAGTTTCTGACATTAATGTCTTATAGTTTTCAGTGTACATGTCTTTCACTTCCTTGGTAAAATTTGTTCCTGGATATTTCATTCTTTTTATGCTATTGTAAGTGTTTTTTTTTTTTTCCCATGATTTCATTTATTTTAAAAAAAAGAGTATGTGTGAATAGGGGGAGGGGAAGAGGGAGAGAGAGAGAGGATCCCAAGCAGACTCCATGCTGAGTGTGAAGCCCCATATCGGGTTTGATCTTACAACCCTGAGATCATGGCCTGAACTGAAACCAAGAGGTGGACACGTAACCAATTGAGTCACTCAAGTGCCCCAAATGGATTATTTTCTTAATTTCACCTTCTGTAGGTTTGTTATTAGGATATAGATACAGACCAGATTTGGAATGTTGATTTTATATTTTGCAACTTTTACCAAATTTGTTTATTCTAACAGTTTCTTGGTGGAATATTTAGGATTTAAAAAAACAAAGATTTTATTTATTCATTTATCTGAGAGAGAGAGCACAAGCTGGGGGGAGGAGCAAGGAGGGGGAGGGAGAGGAATAAGCAGACTCTGTGTTGAGAGCTTAATGCTGGGCTCCATCTCACAAACCTGAGATCAAGACCTGTGCCAGAATCGAGCCAGATGCTTAACTGACTGAGCCACCCAGGTTCCCCATTCAAGGTATATATTTTTTAAATATTTGTATTTATTTATTTGACACAGAGAGAGAGATCAAAAGTAGGCAGAAAGGCAGGCAGAGAGAGACGGGGGAGGGGAAGCAGGCTCCCTGCCAAGCAGAGAGCCCGATGCTGGACTCAATTCCAGGACCCTGAGATCATGACCTGAGCCAAAGGCAGAGGCTTAACCCACTGAGCCACACAGCCCCCCCCCCATTTAGGGTTTTTATATATAATGTCATGTCATCTGCAAATGGTGACAATATTACTTCCTTTTCTGTTTGCATATCTTTTATTTATTTTTCTGTGTAATTGTTTTAATACTATGTTAGCAGAAAACAAAAACTGGCAAGAGTGGGCATCCTTATCTTGTTTCTGATCTTAGAGGAAAAGACTTTAGCTGTTCAACATTGAATATGATGTTAGCTGTGGATTTGTCATGCATGGCTTTTATTGTGTGTTGAGATATATTCCCTATATACCCACTTTGTGGAGAGTTTTATCATAAATGGATATTGAGTTGTGCCAAATGCTTTGAAATGGTCATATAATTTTTACCCTCTCTTTTGTTAATGTGGTATATCATGCTGATTGATTTGTGGGTGTCCAACAACTCTTGCTTCCCAGAATAAACCCATTTGATCATGGTGTGTGATCCTTTCTGTGTATTTTTGAGCTCAGTTTGATAATATTTTGTGGAGGACTTTTGCATTTACGTTCATTGGAGATATTGGCCTATAATTTTTTCTTCTGACATCACTGTCTTGTTTTGATATCAGAGTAATCTTGGCCTCATAAAATGAGTTTAGAAATGTTCCTGCTGCCTCCTCCTCCTCTTCCTCTTCTTCCTCCACCTCTTCTTTTTCTTTTTTTCTTTTCTTTTCTTTCCTTTTCTCTTTGGAGGACTTGCAAAGGATTAGAATTCTTTTTCAGTGTTTGCCAAAATTCACTAGTGAAGGCATCTGGTCCTGGACTTGTTTTGTTGGGAGATTTGGGTTACTAATTCAATCTCCTTAATAGCAATCAGTCTATTCAGATTTTTTTAAATTATTTCATGATTCACTATTGGGAGGAAGAAGTATGTTACTAGGAATTTATCCACTTCTTCTAGGTTGTCCAATTTGTTGGCGTACAATTGTCCATAATAGTCTTTTATAATTCTTTGTACATTTTTGGTATCAGTTGCAACATCTCTTCTTTTTATTCTGACTTTTTTTCAACCCTCTCTTTTTTTCTTGTTGAGTCTTGCTGAAAGTTTACCAGTCTTTTTTAAATAGCCTGCAAAAATTTTTGATAATCATTGATATTATATGTTTATGTTTTTTTTTTTTCTGTAGGTATTTTTCCATGCTATAAACATAGATTTCTTTTTAGAGGAGATATCTGGGGAGGATGGCAGAATAGGAGGATCCTAAACTTACCTTTTCCCATGGATACAGCTAGGTAACACCCACATTAGTGTAAATAACCAGAAAAGACCCAAGGACTGGCAGAACAGGCTCTCCACAAATAAATGTAGTGAAGAGGATGCATCTAAGCAGGTAGAAAGTCCAGAAACATGGTCTGGAGCCAAAATGATCCATGGAGTGTCTGTAGGGGAGGGACTCTGCAGGTGCTGAGGAGAGAGAGGAGCAGAACCAACAACAGGCACTCCAGGCAAGGGGAAGATGAATCTCCATAACATCTGGTTTTGAAAACCAGAGGGACCTAACAATCAGTGGAGCTTAACCCCTGAAACTTTAAAAAATCAGACTGGCCTCTCTGAGAGCCAAGAAGGTGGAGTCCCCAGCCAAAGAGACAGCACGACAAACAATCCCACAGAGATACAGCATAGAAGTATCAGTTGGAAAAAAACATGGGGGTATACAGAATATTTATTTACTAATCTCAGAGTGTGTGCTGGAAGGACAGGAATCTTTAAGGGACTTCCCCAAGAACAAGAGTTGGTTACACAATTTCCCTCTACTACTCCCCAGCCTAGAAATGTGGACACCTGCAGGAACAGATCAACACAAACACTCCACCTAGTTTGCTAGTAGCATGCCCCACCCCCACATTTTCCTGTGCAAATGCACTCTCTGTCCCAGCCTGTGCAAGGATCTTCTCAAATACCTCTAGGCCCCTTCTCACAGTGGACCTGCACAGACTTGCTCATGTAGCATGCCCTGCCGCCATGTTTTCCTGCTGACCTGCCTGCTCCATGGGCCAAACACCATCCAAACTCTTGTATTTAATGTATTTAGTGGTGAGAAAGGTTAACCAACTTTTCTTTTTATTTATTTACTCTTGTCTTTTATGATGTTGATGTTTTTATGTATCTAGGACAATTGTTTTGTAGAATATCCTTAAATTTGTATTTGTCTAGTGTAGTTTATACTCAGGTTAAAGAGTTAGGCAGAGACTAATGTATCATTGATCTATATTCTTATTATACTTATCATTGCTTGCACATATTTCAGTTATAGTAATATTAAGTTTGACCACTCAGTTAAGGTAGTATCACCTGATTTATCCTTTATAAAAGCCTTTTTCTCTATTAACAATTCATATTTTTATAATACAGAATTCTGTAAATGTCCCATTCCTCAACAACTTTTTAGTTGTTTTTAGTGTCCATTCATGATTCTTGCCTTCATCAGTTATTAGAGTGGTAAAAATGGTTATTTTCTACTTATTTAATTCTACATTTAATAGTGGCATTTTTTTCTATTGAAAAAAAGAACTTCTACTACCATCCCACCTATATGCATCTTTAGGATTTTTTACTGCCGGATTCACTGACATTTTTCTATTTCTATAGTGCATTTGTGATATCCCTACATAGGCAAGTGAGAGACACTTCAACTGGATCCTATGATCTTTTGACAAGTTCACATAAGTAAGATATTTTTTTCCTTCCTGGAATGAAAAATATTCTAGTCTCTTCCCTATTTCTCTGTCTTAGTCATGAAATCAGCCATTTTTCCAAGGACCCCAGGTTCTTTTGAGATATTAAACACACAAGGTAGCCCAAGACTGGCCCACTGACAACACAGGGATCAAACACTGCCCAAAAGAGGCAAAGACAGCCATTGTAGATGATGAGACTGAAGGCATACTTGGCTCAGCCATGAGTAGGGGGCTTGCGACACACACAGGATATACCCCTGAAGTGTCAGTTTCTGGCAAACAGGAGACATTGTACTGCAGGGCAACACAGGACCTCTTTTCATAAGGCCACTACCTTCTAGAGCAGGAGACACAGCTGACATTCCTAACACATGGAAGCAGACCCAGAGATTTAGACAAAATGAAGAGACAGAGAAACATGTCCCAAATGAAAGGACAAAATCAGAGCAAGAGACCTAAAAGAAATGAGATAAGTAATACGCTTAATAGAGAATTTAGGTGGGGCACCTGGGTGGCTCAATGGATTAAATCCTCTGCCTTCGCCTCAAGTCATGGTCCCAGGGTCCTGGGGTGGAGCCCCGAATCAGGCTCTCTGCTCAGCGGGGAGCCTGCTTCCCTTTCTCTCTCTGCCTGTCTCTCTGCCTACTTGTGATCTCTGTCTGTCAAATGTATGAATAAAATCTTAAAAAAAAATAGATAATTTAGGTAATGGTCATAAAGGGACTTACTGGATTTAAGAAAAGAGTGGAGTGGGGTGCTTGGGTGGCTCAGTGGGTTAGGCCTCTGCCTTGGGCTCGGGTCATGATCTCAGGGTCCTGGGATCGAGCCCCGCATCGGGCTCTCTGCTCAGTGGGGAACCTGCTTCCTCCTCTCTGTCTGCCTGCCTCTCTGCATACTTGTGATCTCTGTCAAATAAATAAATAACATTAAAAAAAAAAAAGAAAAGAGTGGAGGACTACAGTAGGACCCTCAAAAAAGCATAAAAAAGAACCAATCAGAGATGAAAAACTCTAACCTAAATTTAATAATATACTAGAGGGAATACTACAATAGAGGAAGCAAAAGAATGAATTTCCACAGAGAAGTGGAACACAATCAAGCTGAAGATGAGAGAAACAAATAGTAATAGTAATAATAAGAAAAAGAGGAAGAGGAAGGAAAAAGAGAAAAATAGAGTAGGGAGTTCAGACACCCCATCAGGTGTAATAACATTTGCATTATAGGGATCCCAGAAGGAAAAGAGAGAAAAGAGGGCAGAACATTTATCTGAAGAAATAAACTGAAAACTGCCCAAATGTGGGAATGAAAGTGACATCTAGATCCACGAAGCACAGACAACCCCCCCAGTAAAATTAACCCAGGGAAGTCCTCACAAACACACATAGTAATTAAATGCAAGAAATAATGATAAAGAGAGAATTTTAAAAACAGTAGGAGGACAGAAAAGACTTACACCCAAGGGAAACCCCATAAGGCTATCAGCTGATTTTTCAGCAGAGTGTTTTTGAGACAGAAGAGTGTGGCATGATATACTCAAATTGCTGGAAGAACATCTGCAACCAAGAATACTCATCCAACAAACTCAGAATACAGGTTCCAAATAAACAAAGGTTAAAGAAATTCATCATTACTAATCAGCACTAGAAGAAATGTTGAGGGGGGGGCAATTTGAGTGGGCTCAGTGGGTTAAAGCCTTTGCCTTCAGCTCAGGTCATGATCCCAGGGTCCTGGGATTGAGCCCCACATGGCATCAGGCTCTCTGCTCAGCAGGGAGCCTGCATCCTCCTATCTCTGCCTGCCTTTCCACCTACTTGTAATCTCTATTTGTCAAATAAATAAATAAAATATTTGAAAAAAGAAAAAAATAAAATGGGTTCAAACTTAAGCAAGTATCAACTTAATATAGACTGCTATATAAACCACAAATCAAAAAAATTGGTATTATTGATATGCATAAGTGAAGAGAAAGGAATCCAAGTATATCACTAAAGAAAGCCAAGAAACTGAGAAAAGAGTACAAAGGAAAGTGACAAAATAACATAAAACAAGTAAAAAAATACATTAAGTATATACCTATCAATAATTATTTTGAATATAAATGGAATAAACCCTCTAATCAAAATACATTGCATGACAGAAGGGATAAGAAAGCAAGACCTATTGATATGCTGCCTCCAGTAGACTCATTTCAAACCAAAAGACAAAAGCAGATTGAAAGTGAAGGGATGGAAAAGCACTTATTATGCAAATGGAAGTGAAAAGAAAGCTGTGGAAACAATGCTTACATCAGAGAAAATAGACTTTAAAACAAAGACTGTAACAAGAGACAAAAGAGACACTACAAAATCATAAAGGGAACAATCCAACAAGAGGATATAATAATTACAAATGTTCATGCACCCAACATGGGAGCACCTAAATATGTAAGGCAGCTAATAATAAACACAAAGGAAGTAATCAATAGTAATGCATAATAGTAGGGGAATTTAACAATGCATTTAAATCTGTGGATAGATCATCAAACAAAAAATCAGCAAGGAAATGATAGATTTGAATGCCACATTGGACCAGATGGATCTAACAGATATATTCAAAACATTTCATCCTAAACAATAGAATAAATGTTCTTTTTAAGGGCACATGGAAAATTCTCCAGAATAGATCACATATTAGGTCACAAAACAAATTTTAATAATTTCAAAAAAATTGAAGTCCTACCAGACATCTTTTCTGACTACAACACTATGAAACAAAAATCAGCCACAAGAAAAAAATCTGGAAAGAGTACAAATACACAGAGGTTAAATAACATGCTACTTAGCAATGAATAGGTCAACCAAGAAATCAAAGAGAAAATCAAAATATTCATGGAAACAAATGAAAATGAAAACAGAGTAGTCCAAAATCTTTGGGATCCAGTAAAAACTGCTCTAGATGGGAAGTTTACAGAAATACAGGCTTATGTCAAGAAGCAAGAAAAATCTAAAACTACCTAACCTTACACCTAAAGGAGCTAGAAAAAGAAGAAACAATCTAAAACCAGTAGAAGGAAGGAAATAAGATTAGAGCAGAAACAAACAAAATTGAAACCAAACCAAACCAAAACAAACAATAGAACAGATCAATGGAACCAGGAGATGGCTCTTTGAAAAAATCAACAAAATTGATAAACTTTTAGCAAGACTCATCTAAAGAAAAAAAAAAGGAGGGGGACTCAAACAAAATAAGAAATGAAAGAGCAAAAATCATAACCAACACCATAGACATTCAAAGGACTGTAAGGAAATATTATGAAAATTATATGCCATCAGAAGGGAAAAATCTGAAACATATAACCTCCCAAAATGAATAGGAAAATGGAAAATTTGAACAGCCCAATTATCAGCAATGAAATTGAAAGAATTAGTGATCAAAACCTCCCAAATAATAAAAGACCAGGACCAGGGGCACCTGGGTGGCTCAGTCATTAAGTGTCTGCCTTCAGCTCAGGTCATGATCCCAGGGTCCTAGGATCTAGTATCCCATCAGGCTTCCTGCTAACCAGGAAGCCTGCTTCTTCCTCTTCCACTCCCCCGGTTTGTATTCCCTCTCTCGAGTTTCTCTGTCAAATAAATAAGTAAAAATCATAAAAAAAAAAAAAGACCAAGATAAGATGTCTTCATAGATTAATTCTACCAAACATTTAAAGAAGAGTTAATATGTATCCTTCTCAAACTATTCCAAAAAATTAGAGGAGGAAGAAAAGTGTCCAAATTCATTCTGTAGACCAGCATAACCTTGATACCAAAACCAAATAAAGACACTACAAAAACAAAAACAAAACAAAACAAAAACTACAGGCTAATATCTCTGATGAAGATAGATGCAGAAATCCTCAACAAAATATTTGCTAAACAAATCTAACAATATATTTAAAAAATCATTCACCAAGATCTAATGAGATTCATTCCTAGGATACAAGAGTGGTTTAATATTTGCAAATCAACCAAAGTGATTCTTTACATCAACTGGAGAAAGTATAAAAATAATATGAGCATTTCAAAAGATGCAGAACTAACATTTGACAAGTATAATATCTATCATATAAAAACCTTCAAGAAATGATGTGTAGAGAGAACATAGCTCAATGTAATAAAGGTCATGTATGAAAAACCAACAGCTAACATCTTACTGAGAGCTTTTCCCCAAAGATCAGTAACAAGACAAAGATCTCCACTCTCACCACTTTTATTCAACATAGTACTAGAAGTCTTAGTTACAACAGTCAGACAAGAAAAATAGTAAAAAAAAAAAAAAAAAGGCATCCAGGTTGGTAAGGAAGAAGTAAAACTCTCACTGTTTACAGATGACATGATACTATATATGGAAAATCATAAAGACTCCACCAAAACTGCTAAAATTTATAACTGAATTCAGTAAGTTCACAGCATACAAGATCAACAAACAGAAATCTGTTGCATTTGTATATGCTTATAATGAAATAGCAGATAGACAAATTAACAATTCCATTTATATTTGCCTTCCCCAAATAAAATGCCTAAGAATAAAAGTAACCAGGGAGGCAAAAGACTTGTATTCTGAAACCATTAAAACACTGATGAAAGAAGTTGAAGATGACACAAATAAACGGATAGATAGTCCATGCTCATGAATTGGCAGAGCCAATATTGTTAAAATGTCCATACTAACCAAAGCATTCTACAAATTCAGTGCAATCCTTATAAAAATACTAACAACATTTTTCACAGAACTAGAACAAAAAAATATCTTAAAACTTTTATGAAACTACAAAACCCTAAATAGCTAAAGCAATCTTGAGAAAGAACAAAATTAGAGGTGTCACAATCCTAGATTTCAAGATATGCTACAAAGCGGTAGTAATCACAACAACAATAGACAGTTAGACCAATAAAACAGAAGGGAAAGCCCAGAAATAGAGCCATAATTTTGTGGACAATCTTAAAGTAGGCAAGAATATTCAATAGGAAAAAGACTGTCTCTTCAACAAATGGTGTTGGGGAAACTGAACAGCTACTTTCAAAAGAAGGAAACTGGACCTCTTTTTCACATCATACACAAAAACATCCCCTCAAAATAGATAATGGACCAAAGTAGAAGACCTGAAACTATAAAAATCTTAGAAGAGAACACAGGCAATAATTTCTCTCACATTAGCCATAGCAACATTTTCCCAGATAAGGCAAGTGAAACAATACCAAAAATAATTATTGGGGCTACATCAAAATAAAAGGCTTCTGCACAAGAAAAGAATAAATCAGCAAGCCTAAAAGGCAACCTGCTGAATGGGGAAGATACTGGCATAGGGCATATTTGATAAAGGGTTAGTGTCCAAAATATATAAGGAATTTATATAACTCAACATCAGAAACAATAATCTAATAATAAATGGGCAAAAGATATGAATGGACATTTCTCCCAAGAAGACATACAGATGGTGAACAAACAACAAAGGAGCGAAGAATATGCAATGGGAAAAAGGTAGTTTCTTCAACAAATGGTACTGGAAAAACTGGATAGCAACATGCAAAAGAATAAAATTGAACCACATACACCATACACAAAAAACAAACTCAAAATGGACCTACATTTGAGACTTGAATCATATAAACCCTAGAAGAGTACACAGGCAGTAATTTCTCTGACTTTTGTTGCAACATTCTTCCAGATAAGTCTCTGAGGCAAAGAAAATGAAAACAAAAATAAAATATTGCAGCTACATAAAAATTAAAAGCTTCTGCACAACAAAGGAAGTAACCAATGGAACTAAAAGACAGCCTACTGAATGGGAAAGATATTTGCAAATGACATCTTCATTAAAGGGTTGATATCCACAATATATAAAGAGTTGGTACAACCCAACACCCCCCAAAGCAAATAATGCAATTAAAAATAGGTGGAAGACATGGACAAACATCTATTCAAAGAAGGCATACCATTGGCCAACAGACACATGAAAAGATGCTCAACATCATTCATCATCAGGGAAATGCAAATCAAAACCACAATGAGGTATCACCTCACACTTGTCAAAATGGCTAAAATAAAGAAACTCAAGAAACAACAACTGTTGGTGAAGATGTGGAGAAAAAAAAGAACCCTCATGCACTTTTGGTGGGAATGCAAACTGGGGCAGCCATCATGGGAAAAAGAGTGAAGGTTCCTCTAAAAATTAAAAATAGGGCTGTCCTATGACCCAGGAATCACACTCCTGAGTATTTATGCAAAGAATATGAAAACACTGATTTGAAGGGAAATATGTACCCCTGTGTTTATTGAAGCATTATTTACAATAACCAAACTGTGGAAGCAGCCCAAGTATTCCTTGATAGATAAATGGATAAAGGAGATGTTGTATCTATATACTATGGAATATTATTCATCCATAAAAATAATGAAATCTTGCCATTTGCAACAACATGGATGGAGCTAGAGAGTATAATGCTAAGCATACGATTTCACTAATAGGTAGAATTCAAGAAACAAAACAAACAGGCAAAGGATAGAGAGAGAGAGAGAGAAAGAGAGAAATCAAGAAACAAATTTAAATATAGAGAACAAACTGATGGTTACCAGAGGGGAAGTGGGTGGGTGGATGGGTGAAATACCTTGAAAAGGATTAATGATGAGCCCAGAATAATGTACAGAATTGTTAATCACTGAATTGTATACCTGAAAATAATATAACACTATCTATTAACTCTACTGAAATTCATATATAAAGAAAAATAACATTAAAAATAAAAAAAATAAAAAGCTGTTTTTTTAAAATCCATTCTTCTGTTAATGCACAACTAGGTTGTTGCCAGTTGAGAGCCAGTATGTATAAGGTTTTATAAGCATGATTTTGTAAATAATTTTTGTGGATAGGTTTGATATCATTTTGGTAAATTCCAGGAATGATATTGGTTTGTTCATATAGTAGGTAGATCTTTATCTTTTTCTTTGTAAGAAACTGCCAAATTGTTTCCAAAG
>ML109502.1:13504-44136 GCA_003697995.1 Taxidea taxus jeffersonii | reverse complement strand
TGAAAAGACATTCAGTCTTAAGAGTTAAGTACCCTCTCTCCTCCTTCCTTCTGTGTCATTTGTCACAAATTGGGAACTTGCTTCAAAATGACTGCAGGTTTTTCAGAATATCTTGTGCCCTGCCTTCCTGATCACCAACTTAAACAGCTCTCTCCTGTTAATTTCCCGAATGTTTTGAAGTTACAGGTTTTTCTTTACAGACCCTATTCATATTCGCACAGGGAGATGTTTTTCTAAGGGAAGCAGGGAAGCTGCAAAGAAGAAAGTGTTTCCATTATTGACTCAGGCTACAGTATGAAAAAAAAGAGAGAGAAAGAAAAAGAAAAAGAAATCAGAGCAACAAAAGACCAACTGAAGCAAGAGGGAAACCAAAGACCAAAACCGTCCCCAGGATGTTGGAAAGATGAAATAGTCCTAACAGCAGCAGACCTCTGAATAAACACTAGGGATCTGGAGGAAAGTTAATTAGAATGAAAATAAAGTTTTTATGAGAAAATGGGAGCGAGAAGAGAATTGAAAAGGGCATGCAAATAAAAAAAGCCAGAATATTCACGTTAAAAACAGGGATTGAATAAAAAGTAGCAAACAACGGGGAAGGGCCAGGCTCACCTTCACCAGGGTTTCATCATCAGAGCCAGCTTTTAAGACTGGAGAAGCCATAGATCTCTGTCTAATCCCTGTTATCTCTTGCCTCATGTAACCATCTCTGAAAATCTAGTATCTGCCATTAAATAAACGTTAGGCCTGTGACTGGATATCTGTGGCCATCTTTCTGAAAGTCAGTGACCCAATGAGACAGCTACTTAGGAGGCAATCATGTGTGGAAACAGACACGAGAGAGTGTATGTGAATCACTACCAGTGGCTTCGATTTTCTGTGTAGCAAAGTAAGCACAATTTGGATATGTCTCTCGGTGATATTAATTAAACAAATTTGTAAGCACATACCAGGGGCACCACCTATGCCAGGAATGCAAAGTGATAGACAAATAACCTCTGTTTCCAAGTAATTTACAATTTAACGGGGGAGGGAAGAATAAACAACTGAGAGCATTGGGTACTACCAGGGAGGAAAAGATAAAACATCTCAGAAGTTCAAAAAAGAGAGAGATTAATTCTTACTAAAGGTCTTAGAAAAGCTTCTTGAACTGGATATTGTCTGACTGGGGGGAAGGGGAGTTCACCAAACAGAAGGAAATAGAGTCTTTGAAAAGAAAGATATTTTGAGCAGAGAGAAACATGAGTCAAGGCAGAGTTGAGAAATCTTTTTTTTTTTTAAGACTTTTTATTTATTTATTTATTTGTCAGATAGAGAGAGAGCGCAGGAGTGAGCACAGGCAGACAGAGTGGTAGGCAGAGGCAGAGGGAGAAGCAGGCTCACTGCCGAGCAAGGAGCCTGATGTGGGACTCGATCCCAGGAGGCTGGGATCATGACCTGAGCCGAAGGCAGCTGCTTCACCAACTGAGCCACCCAGGCGTCCCCAGAGTTGAGAAATCTTAAGCTGTGTCCACAAAGAACCCCTGAGCCAGGTTGACTAAAGCACGGGGCATATGGAAGAATAGAGCTTGGGTCTTCCATCCTTTAACAAGGCTAGGCTGAGGGTGGTCAATAGGAGAGTTTCTAGAGCCATTCTGCTTGGATTCAAATCTGTTTTCCGCCACACCCTTGCTGTGTGATCTGAGGCAAGCAAGTGAATTTTCCTGGCCTCCATTTCCTGTCTGTGAAATGGAAATTATCTGGACAGGTATTTCATAGAGTTGTCATGGGAAACAGGGGCCTTAGAAGAGTCCATGGCATATGATGAGCACTCAATGAAAACGAGTTTTTAGCACCCTTATCTAAAGAGTCTGCATACATAGGAAGGCCATAAGGAAAATTATCTAGCTACATCAAACTTATCCTAGCTACATCAAACTAGCTGCTTTAACTTAAACACAGGCATCTTGGGCCATTGGAAGTGGGGGGGGGGGGCAGTCGTTAAAGACTAGCAGGTAAGTAATGGGATATTCTTGCATTCCTGCTCTTACAACTTGCATTGGAAAAACAGCTTCTCCGAGAATCCTGTTCATCTACAAGCATAGGGGCTCACTGTCCTTGCTCAGCCTATCCGTGGGACAAGGCAAGTCAAAGAATGGCTAGTTTCACAGAAAATGGTTTAAGGTTGGGCATTCTTGGGATGCCTGGGTGGCTCAGTGGGTTGAGCCGCTGCCTTTGGCTTGGGTCGTGATCCCAGGGCCCTGGGATCCAGTCCCGCATCGGGCTCTCTGCTTGGCGGGGAGCCTGCTTCTCCCCTCCTCTCTCTGCCTGCCTCTCTGCCTACTTGTGTGATCTCTGTCTGTCAAATAAATAAATAAAATCTTAAAAAAAAAAAAAGGTTGGGCATTCTTTTTCTGTGTTTTTTTATTTGCTTTCCTCCTTAGCCAGAAACTCTGGCATCTGTGAAGGTCTAAGTGTGCCCCGACTCAAAGATCCATTTACAGGGGAGGGAAAAGTTTTCCTGGACCCTCTTAGGGTCCCTGGCTGGGTCTGAAAATTAAACTGGCAAAGCAGATGAACAGGAGAAAGGCATATATACTTAGTTGACATGATTCACATGGCAAGAGAGCCTTCATAAGGAAATGAAGACCAGAAGAGACAGTTAAACCTGAGGACTTTTATGCCAAGTTTGACAGAGAGTTGACAGTCATATAGATAGATACGATCGAGAATGTGAGGTAAGCGTAGTGAACTGGAGGAAACTTTGTGAGGTTTATTTATTCAAATTCTTCTTGGTGTCCCTCTATCTTGGAGATAGGATGCTCCTTTCTTCCAGGCATGGAGTGGGCACCTCTCACATGAGGGTTTATGACCCATTTCAGGAGAGAATGGTGGCTTCTGCCATTTTCTCAAACTCCTTCAGCTTAATAATATTCAATGTGCCAAGGTGCTATATTTTGGGGATCGTGTGTATCCCATCACACCCCACCTCTAAGTACAGTTCCACCATGTAACTCTATTTCCACGAAGAAACCCAAGTCAGCACTAGTTTCTACCCATGTCTATACAGAGATTAAAAACAAGATTTTGGTAAATTTATTTTCCTTCCTCTCTCAGCATATTTGCATTCTCTTCTTCTCAACTATTAAGTAAAAAATCTGTAGGCTACAGTTAAACAAAAAAGCAGAGTCAAGTCTTAATTTAAATATAAATAAATGTGAACCTTAGAGTCATTTATAGTACTAATCCTTTCTGGAATATGATAGGAGTTGGGTGACTAATGGTAATCTCGCCATATCTAAGGAATATGTGCTTAGCAAGACACTAAAATAACTTAGCTGAGAAGAACTCTCGTACTTTCTTCTTCCCCACCATGAATGATTAGCTGTGCTATGAATTGTGGCCTCCTCTAGCAGAAAATAGGTTTAGAGAATGTGAGAATGCTCATCGAGAAGGGAAAGGAAGAGGGAATAAACCTCTCTTTGAGAATGAATCACTATCACTAATTAAGACAGCGATGTTGACTTGCAAAACCAAAGGTTTACAGATTAATGAACTATTTTCCACTCATAGAGATACCTTCAATAGTTGCCTCTCCACGCCCCTCCACCCCATCCTCCCCCACTCTCTCCTTCTCACCCCTTCTCTCCCTCCCCCTGTCCCCTTCCTCTCCCTCTAGGCCTAAGATATGAGAACTACTTCTATGTTTGACTCCATTTCCCATTTTTGTACAAATCTCTAGACAAATAAAGACACAAGTTTCATTTTTCTCACTTTCTAGGAAGGCTAAAAGGCACACAGTACAGAGGAAACCTAGTTAGCATCCTTTAGTATAGGATTCTATATCCCCTTACCAATTATAATTGCATTGTCTGCCTGGAAATTCTATTTTAGACACTAAAATGAATAGATGCCTAGGAATACTTTATTGTTACTTTCTCTCCAGTGAAACCTTAGTATATTTACTGAATTATGGAACAGAGAATTCTGTCTTGGATTCTGTCAATCCAGAGCTTAAAAACGTAGACCACAGTCTACTGAATAATGTCCTAGTAATTGATCAAATTGAATTCCAAGTTATTTCTTGTCCATATCTAGTTCAGATTTTCTGACTATTTTCCAAGTGAACATTGAGAGGATATTGCCAGCATTGGCTAAGTAACACTGTGCCTCTCCTATTTGTATAGAGGCACTGAAAGCCTTTCAAAGAAACTTTCATCTATTAACTCTCACAATGGTTCTGTGAGACAGGGCAACATTCATGTCTTTGAAATGATAACAAAAAAGTCAGCTCTAAAAATCTCCCGATTAGGAAAACAATACCCTAAATCTATCACGAGGAACTAATGTGGTTTTCTGTGCCAATTCAACTTTGAAATTCCATTTTCTTTATATTACTAGAATTGTTTCTGTTCTTAAACAAAGGTTCGTTTCTGCCACTAATTGTCTTTATAACTTGGGCAAGACATGTAATTTCACTGCATCTGAGATCTCTTATCTATAAAGTAGATGAGGATTTCCAACTAAAAACGGAAGTTTGACACACCTCAAAAATGACAGAAGATTGTAAAAGGTATGAACCCATAAAAACAGAGAATGGAAGATGAAATGACCACAGACAAGACACGCCCATGGGGATGCAGAGGATGAAAAGCAGATAGAGGAGTGGCAATTGTCTGCAGAGAAGCGGGACGGCAACCAAACTGGCTGTAGAGGAGAAAGTCCGGATGCCTGGGTGGCTCCATCAGTTAAGTGTCTGACTCTTGATTGCAGCTCAGGTCATGATCGCAGCATAGTGAGATCAAGCCTCACATACAGGCTCCACGCTAAGCATGGAGACGGCTTAAGATACTCTCTCTCCTCGCTCTGCCCCTCCCCTGTCTACTCGCTCTCTAAAAAAAAGGATAATTTCCACAGAATGTTTGAGAAATAATGTTTAAATATTCTCTCAGACAGAATAAGATAAAAACATGAGCAACATAGGGAGAAAAGAAAAATCAGGAATCAATCAGATGAGACCCACCATTGCTCCACCCACAGACTCATGGATATTTACTTAGGTACGAATCCACTCTACATGTCTGTATATTCATTTTTTTCCATGGCTGTTTTCCAGTCATGAAGCACATCTGCCACGTGGTAGTGATATTTTAGGAGAGAAAATTCTGTACCTTGAACCACAACTGCATAATCTGCAAATAAACTACATATGACACCAGAAGGCAAATATGTCGTTTCCTTTCCTTTTCCTGATTCCTACTTCCTTTAAGCTTCATCAAAAAATAATTAAGAGCTACATCTTTATCTTATCCCTTCAATCTAACTCATTTTGGGGAGTTAGCCTCAAACCAACATTTCATTCCTATTTAATTGCCACTATAAATGTGAAAAAGAAGGTCAGCAGGAAAAAGATAGAGTAATAAAATCACAGTTTCCCTAAACTGTATAATTTGTGTCCAGATTTGTCAATTCCTTATCGTTCCTTTATATGCTGTGTGGTCTGTGTATTTCTAGACCTATTTGTCCTTTCTGTATCTCAGCATTACCTGCACTCTCAGAACCTGCTTTAAATACCTTTTAGCTCATCAGTCACTCACTAGCAGCATTGCTTATTCTCCCACAAAGAATATGATGGTGGAAAAAAAGTAAAAATAGTAAAATTATTAGGGGCACCTGCTGGGTGGCTCAGTGGATTAACCCTCTGCCTTTGGCTCAGGTCATGATCTCAGGGTCCTGGGATCGAGCCCCGCATCAGGCTCTCTGCTCAGCAGGGAGCCTGCTTCCCCTTCTCTCTCTGCCTGCTTCTCTGCCTACTTGTGATCTCTCTCTGTGTGTCAAATAAATAAAATCTTAAAAAACAAAGTAAAATTTTTAAATTGTTGAGATTCAGAGAATTCCATTATTCTGCATGGAACATATTGAAATCAACTTCTATAAAACAGAGCCTCAGCCACGCCTCTTTTACACAGAGATTGAGTCCTTTCAGTGACCATGTATAGATTTATATACATTTAACATAAACTACAGTTAAGTACATCCATATTTAACCAGGTGAAAATTGGTAAAAAATGATCAAGAACTGCCTTAAAATGTGCTTTCTTGTAACAAAGAGCTGTTTAAAAGAGAGGGAGAGGGAGAGAGAGAGAGAGAGATCCATAAAAATAGTTAACAGTTGGGCTCCCAACCCAGAGGTATTTCTTTTACTTTAAGGATGTAACTGTCAGGTCATATTTAGCATCAGCTAGCAGCATTGCTTTTTTTCCCCCTTCACCTGCTATGTTTTGCAGTTGTTGGGTAATTCAAGAGCCACCTGGTATCCATAGCAGAAATAGATAAAATGTCAAGAAAGAAAAAAACACACTTTCACCAGTGAGATTTTAGAATTGGGGGTGGATTTTATCAGTTTTATCTCCCGCACTCGTTATTACCATGATTATCAAAAGTAAGCTCTCTCAACGCATTTAATAGAGTTCCTGCTGAATATATCATTTAAATAAACTTGACCCCTTTACCTTCAAGGCAAAATCTCGGAATAGCTGATACAAGCAACAGCTGAAAAATGCCACCAAAACTCATTCTTATCTTGAATGGACAAAGTATATCAAATGAAAGCATGCCAAACTTATATAAAGACCATGCATAGAAAGATTGTGGATAGAGAATGTCCTCAATCCTTGCACTCCTCAAAACAGCACCTTACCTCTTTGAAACCCAAACCACAACCAAGCTGACCTTGGCCAATAGCACCATCTAGTGGTTGCTATAAAAGTTGGCCCCTCCAATCATTTCTTCCTCAGCTCACAGTGATCTTGTAATAAATAACTCCACTCTTTTATAACATGTAACTCTGTTCACTTTACTTCAAGTAATTTTCATTTGGGGGAGCAAGAATTTTTTTATAATTTTCAAAATAATTATTGGATTGTGTTTTGTTTTCCACCAAAGTAAAACACTAATAAGCATTAAAAAGTTTTAACATAGATATGCAAATGAAAGTCAAACATAAACCCAACATGCAAAATAGCCACTAATGGATTTCCCCATTAAGATGGAAGATTTAATATAGCACATAATTGCTCTTCTCTATCCAACCCCATTAAATTACAATAAAGGAATTTTTTTTTAGACATAAATCAACCAGGATGGGAGTTACTGGAGAAACACAGTTTTAGAAGATAAAAACAGATCATGAAGAGAAATTGGCTTCCAGACCCAAGGCAGGAGAATCTGAAGTCAACAGTGGGGAAAGCTAATCAGCACCCTAATTTACACTATAAATTCCAGCTACTTCTACAACTATGAATGAGCAGTGGAGACAGAAGTTAAAATAAGGGAAAAAATGTATTATAGTTGTTTAAGTTGCAGTTAGACCCTTTTCCCCACAGCATGCTCCTAGATGACTGGCTTTTCCCAATACCAGCAGCATCCTAGAGTTTCATCTTGAATGAGTCAAACCAGATTTCAGACAACTGAGGAACCAGGTACCACATAAAAGGGTAATTAAGGTACCAAATGCATTTAAAATGTTTTGTTCTAAGTGCTAAAACCTTCAGCCCTTGGCCCTACTTTTCCACAACCCTGGGAGCCAGACCTCCATTTCCCCAGCAGGAACCAAGCTGGGAAAACTCCAGGTAACCTCAGAGAACAAGGTAACAAGGACATAAGCATCAAATCACCCTACAGTGAGGCTCAAAGGTCCACACAGTGGATAAGAGCTTTAGGCTCACTTTTAATTTCTAGCAGACAACCAAAGATCAATGAACGTTTGAAGAAATCGGTTAACAAGAAAGATAAAGACAAAAACTGGGAAAAAAATAACTTTAAAAATGGCTTAGAGAAAAAAGATTAAAAACAATCTATAGTTACTATCCCCAGAGCATTAAGAGGAGATATTACATCCATGAAGTATGATGCTAATAAGGAAGCTCTTAGAAATTAAAAACTAACAGAATTTTTTTTAAATCAATAGGATGTTTGGAAGATACACTTGAGAAAATCATGAAGAAAGTACAGAGATGGAAAGATGAATGATAAAGAGATGGAAAATAGAAAAGAAAAAAAAATCCAAAAAATTGAGTAACATACAAGTAAAGTAGCATCCGAATATTAAGATAATCTGAATAAGTGTTCCAGAGAGATAAAACAGAGGGAAGGATATCATAAATTAAATCATTTAAGAACATCTCCCAGGACAAATAGACCTAAGTTTCTAGCTTGAAAGGAGTTATAAAGTGCTCAACACAATAGATCGAAATAGACCTACACCTAAGGCATATCACTGCAAAATTTCAAAACACTGAGGACACAGAAAAGATCTAAGTGCTTCCTGGAATTAAAAAATAAAATAAAATAAACAAAAAAAGAAACAGGTCATAAGACACCTGTGTGGCTCAGGGGATTGACTCTTGGTTTGAGCTCAGGTCATAGTCTCAAGGTTGTGATATCAAGCCCGGCGTGGGACTCTGCACTCAGTGGGGCATTTGCTTGAGATTCTCTCCCTCTCCCTCTTTCCTTACCCCACTCACATGCATGTGCTCTCTCTCAAATAAATAAAATATTCTTTAAAAAAAAAAAACAGGTTACATACAAAAAAATAAATAAAAAGGCATCAGAATGTTTCTGACTTACCAGAAACACTGTAATATAAAAGAAAATGGAACAATACCTTCAAAATTCTGAAGGACAAAGACTTGTAACATAGAACTCTATGCTTGTTGGGTGGAAAATTTAATAAAGAAGTATAGAGATGTATATCTCATCTATCTATCTATCCCTTTTCTGGAAATCACTGGTAGTTGTGTTCTACCAAAATGAGGAAGTAAACTAAGAAAAGAGAAACTAAGAAAGAGGAATACATAAAACGTAAAAAATAATGTTCCGACCTAAAAGAATGTTGAACAGACTCTCCAAGGTGATGAGGAAGCAGGAACCCCAGGAAAACTGTTGAGCCACAAGGATAGAGGCAAACTGGTTTATATCAAAACATATTAGAAAGTGTGACTAAAAATAGCATAAGTGGGGCTCCTGGGTGGCTCAGTTGGCTAAGTGTCTGCCTTTGGCTCAGGTCATGATCTCAGGGTCCTGGGATGGAGTCCCATGTCTGGTTCTCTGCTCATCAGGGAGTCTGCTTCTCCCTCTCCCTCTGCCTGCCACTCCCCCTGCTTGCGCTCTCCCAATCTCTTTCTGACAAATAAAAACAAAATCTTCAAAAAGAAAAAAAGAATAGCATAAGGTCCCCTGTCAGTAGGCATCTGTCCCTCCAGAGGGAACAGGCAGACATAATTAAGATCAACCAATTTTATTAATGTTATCTACAATAATGATGGCATACATTTGGGACTCAAAGATGAAACTCCAAAGAAATATTTCTAACAAGATTTACCAAAAAAGCCTGACATTACTTTTTCACTAAATATCTTGAGAAGAACCTTTTGGTCCTTAGAGACCGTAATACTAATTAAATATGAACCCATCCACATATTTCATTCATGTGTGTGTTAAGGCATACTCCCATATAAATGGTGGCAAATGTATAGACTTTCTCTAGAAAGATACATGAGAAATCTATAATATTTGTTGTTTCTGAGGAAGGCAACTTAGTGGAGATAGGAAGGTATATGGGAGACTCACCTTTCACTATTTACTTTTTGTCTTTTTTTATTTCTATGACACAGGCATACATTAAGTGAGTAAAACAAAATGTTTCCTCCCCAAAATGAGAAGAAGAAGAGCATTTAGGTGCATTACCTGCTACTCTCATGTCCCTTCAAGCTCTTACAGTTTTGTTTACTCACACATACACATTTATTTTTAATGATTTCCCTCTTTCCACTTGCAATCCTTTTTTTTTTTTTTTGCCCAACAATCTAGAGGGGGAAAAAATCTCTTTTTATTTCATTTGTGAGGCAAAAAAATTATCCTCATTATGGATGATCAGCCTAAGAGTACTGCTAATGATATTTCCATATCAAGAAGAGTAAATCCATAAGTTCTGAAGGGAAATTAACCATAATAGTCATTGCCATCAGTTTCTGAAAACTTTGCCTCAAAGGCTCAGATCATTCAGATTTTTAAAATAATTTTCATGTATCTCCTCTTTTCCTCTAATTAAGACTACTTTACTTTAAGCACCAGCTTTAAAGATTAAGCAACTATTTCTTATTCAATTTGTTTTCAGATGTGTTTAATTACTGTCCTGCTGCCTGGCTTCCCCATTTATAACAGGCAGGCTCCTGATTCCAGCTTCATCAAACTTGGTGCATGGGTAAGGCTGTCTTAGAACAAGCAGGAGCTGGGGACCTGCTGGGGCAAGGACATAAGTGAAGGAGAACCTAAAAACAATCTTTAGGAACAAATAGCAATTAGCAGGTGGACATGGCATATTAGACCTGGAAATAAGGGATAACCAAGTTGTCTAGGTGTAGCCTACAGCCAAAAGGTTTCATGATGTGCAGCAAACAAATGTCACCATGGGCCAGTGGGAATAAGCTTCAGGAGACTGGCAAGGGTGGCTGATGGAGAAGTAAAGCAGGAGGAGGGCCAGATAGAGATCATATCAGTAACTGGGATGCAAGATAGGAGTTAAGTCACTGGGGAAGAGCCAGTAATGTGTTCCAGTTAGTCCTAAGTCAACAGACTCCTGAAATGTAACTCCTTAAAATCTCCTTAAGCAAAAGGACTTTTAGAAGAACCTAACTTGGCAACCTAATTTAGGAAGAGAAAAAGAGATTTAAATGTCAGAATTAAATGGCTTAGTCTAAGAACTTGGAGTAGGAACTATAGATAGTGGTCAAGGACACCAGGCAGGGTGTCAGCAGCCTAGGGACACAGTCATCATTTATATCCCCCATGATACCAAAAAGAGTGTTCTACATTCCAACCTTTCAAAGTCACCTTGGCAAACATAAACTTTACAAATTAGAAATATTTCGTATTTAGGAAGTGTTTGCTCTTTTGCCATCTGCAATGAATTATATCTTAAGCATTGTTTGGATAACTTTGACTCTGGGTTGATCCTGAAGGTCCTACAATAAACTAGACAGGCTTGCGCACGAGGGCACACACAGACACACATGCACACACACACAACATCCCACTCAAAGTGCCATAAGCACTGCCATTGATACACACCAGTTGTTCCCATTTCACCAGCGTGCTTCCCATAAATGCAGCCCTGTGGGATTTCAAAGCTTCCATGAGAGATCTTAAAAGTTTTATTCTCAATACTCCTTTACCTGAATCCATTTATTAGTGGTTTCAAAACTTGGTGGGAACTTCAGTTAGATCTTATAAATACGTCTTTCATGGACACTTCATCTAATCATGATAAACACAGTAGAATCAATGCAAAGTTATTCCGTAACGGACTAGAGAAGAGAGTTCTCTGGCCGATGTGCATTCTTAATAGTGCAGGAAACATATGGGTGAGAGAATCTCAGGCATTCTCAAGGTAATAAACTCATGCAAAGGAACAAGAATCAATTAAAGCAAATCTGCCATGGATGTTGGACTTGATAAATCACCTCTCAACTTTGCAACAGGTAGCCGCCTCAGGTTAGCTTTCGATCAATGCGCTAAAGGAAACGTCTTCGAAATCACTCCTTATGTCATTACCCTCCAGAGAGGCTTGTTTATCAGAAAGGCACCTTGGGCTTCTAAAACAAGAGAAGGACATATGTTCTATGATTCCAGGGACTACAGGAGTCCCAGGCACCAGCAGATTAGAGTGAACTGTTCACCTACTTCAGCTCATTAAATTCGGTAGAGGTGCTATCTACACAGCAGGATAACGACGCTCATAAATCTGCAGTTGGCTGTGGATCTACCACATGACACGTTCATGCACAGAGCCTCTCCACAAACTGCCTTACTAAAAAGCACAGCGTCACGGCCACTGTGTTACGTCTAAGCATCATTTAAACAAGAGTGTTTCTCCCAAACTGTCTTCAGCACACTTCCTTCACATCTAGAAAGCATGGACCATTCATCAAACCCGTCTCACACAAAGAACTTTCACATGTTGAGGGAATATGGTTTCTGAGGGGAAAATGCTATTCAGTTTTATAGAATTTGACAGGCCAAATTTAGAGAAGAGAATTTTTCATGTTCTGATATATCCAGTAAGAAATAGTCAGTCTGGTTGCCCTCCGCACCGGTCCCCCGCACTCACACACACCACCCACCCCATGTAAGTCCTATCCACCTCCTTGGTCCCTGCAAAACTGAAGATACCTCTCTGCTTTCCTAGGTACGATGGTTCTTATTATCACTAACAAACACTTAGCATATGCTATTCCATCTTACTTTTTTTATTTCTTTTAAGATTTTATTTATTTACTTATTGAGAGAGAGTGTGTGTGAGTATGTGAGCTGGGGGAAGGGCAGCAGGAGAGGGAGAGAGAATCCCAAGCAGATTCTGCAATGAGCACATGAAGCCTGACACGGGGTTTGATCCCATAACCCTGAGATCATGGTCTGAGCTGAAACCAAGAGTCGGACACTAAACCCACTGAGCCACCCAGGTACCAACCCCCCACCCCAGATTTTTCTTTAAAAAGCAAGTTTCAGGGGCACCTGGCTAGTTCAGTTGGCTAGGTGTCTGCCTTCAGCTCAGGGTCATGATCCCAGGGTCCTGGGATCAAGCCCCACATCGGGCTCCTTACTCAACAAGGAGTCTACTTCCCCCTCTGCTTTTGCTGCTCCCTCTGCTTGTGCACTCTCTCTGTGTGTCAAATAAGTAAATAAAATATTTTAAAAATTTAAAAAATAAAAAGTAAGTCTCATACATTCATTGCTCACATATAAGCTATGTACATGTTATGTACACAGCATAACCCATTGTGCAGAGTAAGCACATAGGTACTTGCTGACAGGGGCATATTGTCATCAACTTAAACTAAAAAGCAATTTCCTTGAATTAATTGCAGTAGTATTTATGTCAGTGATTATTTTCACTGAGTTGCTCAGATGCTGCCTAGGTAGAGGGATTTGAAAGTGACCAGAAGACCTTGCCTGGATCAAAATATCTCCCTCAGGTTGCTGGTTTTCTCCTTTTCAGTCTGAATTTTTCCATTAATGGGTTAAAATACAAAAATAAGGGCATAACTCACACGAATCTCAAATAACAAATATACTTTATTTCCTTGCATATAAGCAAGCCATGCATCCAGCCACTCTCACTCAATAGAAGCACACGAATACTACAAGAAGGAAGAAGGTCCCCTGGGAAGAGATCTTTGGTGAGGATCAGCCAGAGGCCGGAAATACAGGAGTTAGGATACCTTTGCTTCCTGGGTCTGCCCAGGCCAGTCCCCGTGTACTCCAGCACCTTAGAACAAATATTCACGAAGCCCCCTTTCTCTCTCAGAAGCATCCCACTCTGGGCAGCAAATCACAGATGTGTGAGGCTCTTGGGTTTAAACTGAGGCCCACTGGCCTCTAGAAGTAACTGAAAAGGATTATTCCAAGAGCTGGAACTGGAACTCACTCCTTCAGACGCCTGATTCAGTACCTTTTTTTTTTTTTTCTGGCCAACCTCTTCAAATAATGCAATTATTGTTCTCGAATTGTCTCCTCTCGATTACTTTTGCCCCCCCGCCAATATGAAGCCTATTGATGATTGCTGCAATCACTGGTCATTCTTTCCCTTGATCCTTGGCATCGACGACCATGGTAAAACCAAAATTAGCATCTCCCTATTATGCTTACTAGTCTTCTCAGCCAACAAAGAAAATTACATGCAACCATTTTATGTTCTGAAGAGCAAGTTCTTGACATTTGTGAGGGATGAAACCTTCACTACCTGCCAGACTCATTTTTACAATTTTTTATTCCGACTGATTCACTTCCTCTTCTCTTCCTCCCTAGTGCCAACAATTGGATTTCTTTTTAGATCTACTTTCACAATTGCTTCCTGAGTGTGTCTACATATAACAAGCCAGGGGACGTGGCCGTGGGGTGCTGAGCAAGGCAGCTTCACCAGCTAAAGGAGTCTCCCCAGCACACTTCTGCACCAGGGCTCCCACATGTCCCTCGGCACAACGATGACATCAGAGAGACGAGGCTTTAGAATGGGGGCCTCCGCTGCACAATTCTGGGTTGCCGTTCATGTTAAATGTGCAACACAGCCATCCCACTCTTGCTTTCTGCTGGCCAAAAACCACAAATGTCAACCTGTGAATTTCAGGCATCCACTAAATATTAAAAAACACACGTTATTTTATTTTAAACATTTTATTTAAAATTTTTTTAAGATTTTATTTATTCTTTTGACAGACAAAGATCACAAGTAGGCAGAGAGGCAGGGGGGGGGGGGGCAGGCTCCCTGCTGAGCAGAGAGCCCGATGGGGGCTCAATCCCAGGACCCTGAGATCATGAACTGAGCTGAAGGCAGAGGCTTAACCCACTGAGCCACCCAGGTGTCCCTAAAATTTATTTTATTTAAAATTAACATTTAAACATTTTATTTAAACATGTGTAGGCCTTTTTCCTAGGTTAGTTTTGGTTCTGTCTGAAAGAAATCTGAATTCAGACTTAGGAGATCTTCTTTCTCACCATAATTTCATTTACTTCAATTACCCACGATCGAGCTCCACGCAAACTTTGATATCAAATTTGCGATGGAGAAAACAAAAGAAAATCATCTGGGATGGGGCCACATCTCTTGATCTAGTTTTGTCACCTGTCTGAGGACAGGCAGGTTTTGATGAATCTGTTTACACATATCTAGTCACAGAACATAATGATCACATTATGCTAAATTGACACTCTGCATCCTTACCGCCGAGAGCTGATATAGACCTCCCTGGCATTTATCACAGCCAGGTTTCTAAAAGGAGGATGAAAATGGAAAATTTGTTTGAACCAAGTTTAATCTCCCATTATACTTAATTTCATGATTCAGAAATGTTGCTTTTGGTGGATATGACCCAAAAAGACTTTTAAGCACATATTCGGGGTTAATGCAGAAATGAGTTTAAAAATGCAGCTTTCAGAGTTCCCCACTGACCCAGTGATTCACATGAGAAACACCCTTCCCTTCAGGCAGAACAGGAAGTTACCATATAACACCTTGGTGATAGTTGATGCCTCCTGGCATGTGGTAAGCCATCTTTTAAAAAAGTTTCTGCCTCAAAATCTTTCACAGAAGCTCACGGAGAAAAACATACATCCAGCTGTTTTTAAAATGCAAAATGCTTAACTGACAGCATGATTATCAGTTGAAGCCCACAGAACACTTAGTTGTCAGGGGTTCTCAAGGGCACGTTTTGCAGCTTTGCAGAATTCTTACTCATTAAATGCTTGGTTCATAAATAAGGCTTGCATCTTTAGGAGGTGGGGTTTTAGCTCTTAAATGCTTGTCATCCCATGGGCAACAGAAAAAGTTATGTTCTGAGAGTTGCTAATAGAAAACTAATTACAAAAGACAAGGAACCCCCCCCCCATTTAATCCTCTGAAGAAACAGAGCTAGATTATATTCACTGGCAATGCCAAGTGGCATCTTGAAGTAATTAGATAATTCTATACAAACAAACAAACAAAAAACCTCTCTAAATGAAGGGGGGGAAATGGGTACAAATAGGCTCTCGACACTGTTGAGAAAATCTCAGTTGACCTTTCCTTTGCCTGTGTAGAAATCACTTCTCTATACACATACTTCTACAGACCATGATCCCTTAGGGATTTTCTCATCAGGTCCTATAAAAAAGATTCTGCCCTCATGAGCCTGAATTTAGTCCACTTGAGTTGTTTTGTTTCTTTATTTTTCAACTTTCTTTTTAAAAAATTGTAGGCTTACGGAAAGTTACAAAAATAATACAGAGTATTCCCATACACCCTTTACCCAGCTTTCCCTAACGTTAACATCTCAAAGAACACTGGTACCATTGTGAAAATGAAGAAATATCGGCACAATGCTAGTAACAAAACCACAGATGTGACTTTTATTTCCTGTTTTCCACTAGTGTTGTCTGGTCCAGGGTCCAATCTGAGACACCACAGTACACGTAGTCATCATGACTCCTTAGTCTCCTCGGACAATGACAATTTCTCAGTCTTTCCTTGTTTTTCAGGAACTTTTTAAGGAGTGAACAGGTATTTTATAGAACATTTCTCAGTTTGGGCTGTCTGATGTTTCCTCAGGATTAGACTGAAGTTATGAGTTTTGGGGGAAAATACCACAGAGGTGAGGCGCCCTTTTCCTAACCATCCCTGAGATGGTTCTGAGCAAGAAATAAAATGGTAAAAAGTTCTTATCCTCCAGCACGAAGTTGTAACATCTTACAAATAAGTGAAAAGTTGTTTAAATACGAAAAGCAATTGTTAGCATGGAGTCCCAGACTCTAAACCTGGGTCTGTTTGCTTTAAAGCCTTTGCAAGTCTCTTAAGACAGAGATTTCAACCTAAGGATTATAGCATATCTATGTGTTACAGTTATTGAAGTATTAAAAGGAATTTGGCCTTAATGATAAAGGACTAGTGCCTACATTTGATTAGCTGTCTCTATAAACTGGAGTAAAGTTAAGAATATCACCATAATGGCAGCTGGGTGGCTCAGTCAGTTAAGCATCGGCCTTCAGCTCAGGTCATGATCTCAGGGTCCTGGGATCAGAGTCCCACATTGGGCTCCCTGCTCAAGAGGAGTATGCTTCTTCCTCTCCCTCTGCCCCTCCCCTCCCCCGCTCATGATCTCTCTCTCTCTCTCTCTCTCTTTCAAATAAAAAAAAAAAGAATATCACCATAAGAACCATCCTCTGACTTGCATCTAATATGCTTCCTTGAGTGGGAGGAAAAGGGCGTGGAGTTACAAGTAATGCCCATGAAATAAGCACACATTCACAGAAATGTAGCACATACACAACCATCAGACTACCCTCCAATAGGTTCATTTCTTTAAAAAACTGATAATGCTTTAGACCAATAATCTCCAAAATGTTTATCTTACATCCTTTTATAAAGATGTTTTAGCATGCACCCTACTTAGGAAGGATTCTTTCCCCCAGAAGAGACTAAGACAAGGGCATCTGTGCAAGGATTTTATTTCTAGAAATAATTCCACCAAGAAGAACAGGAGAGGACTCTGGAAAAAGGGAAACATGCAAAGGTTGAAGGTCAATCCAAAGTTGCATAATGGAGCTCGTTATTACTATGGGTCACTGAGGTCAGAGTCATGCTGTGATGAGCCATATGCAGAATGTACTTCAAAATTGTGCATCTGGGACTTGGGAAGGGCAAGGAATTATCCACCGACTGCTGGCTTACATTGAGTCAAGTTCCTTATACTTCTAATTGGTACATGCTTGAGAATAACAGCACCAGGATGGAGAAGGCCCCAAATAGTAAGTGAGAGGGAGCAGCTGAAGCCTGAAGCTGGTGGGTTACACCTGTGCACAGCTGGTCACCACAGAACAGCTAGACTACAAAGATGGAACAAGAGTATGTGAGCCTGGGCACGGGGGACCCTATACCCACACTAAACATGTATCTTTGTATACAAATTCATGTGTTACTCTCAACCCATACTAAATATTAGTAAAGTTTATTTTGTTCTTATTTTTAGATAAAAATAGAAATGTTCTTCCTACCACCCTGTGAATGGCCTTGTGAGCCCCAGGACTGTACATAGCCCACTTTGGAGACTAGTGATTTAGACTGTACAATGTTCTCCCCAGATGATTTTAAATAAGTTTTTCCTGGCTACTTCTATGAAGAAAATTGACAACGTTCATTGGAAACAAAGTCCAGTGGAGAAGCTCAATTAGACCATTGATTTCCTTTCTCCTATAAAAGCTGCAATTAGTTTTGCTTCTCTAGTTAAAAATAATATAGGTCTTTTTAAGGAAGCATGGCATAGTCTGATGGGTCTCAGATTCGAGCATGTATCAAAATTATCTAGGAAGAGTGTTTCCTAAGACCTGTGAAGACACAGATTGCTGGACCCCAACCTCAGAGTTTCTGATTCAGTTGGTCTACAGCAAGGCTCAAGAATTTAGATTTCCAGCAAGTTCCCAAGAGATGCACACCCTGTTGGTCAGGAGGTGGGGACAGTCTAAAAAGAGTGGGGTCACAATTTGAAATCACTAGCCTGGGAGAAGAGCATGGGCTTTGGCATCAGACTGAAAGGTATAGATTTAAACCCAATCTCTACCAAAAACCACCATAAACTTCTCTGCATATCAGCTGTAAAATGGGAATTATTCTGACTGCCAAGAGCCACTGTAGGAAGTAAAGAAGAAGATTAGCAAAGTGCCCAATGTAGCGTTGGGCACATTATACATCTCAATAAACTATCATCAGTAAAATATAAAAGCACTACTATCATCAATTATTTCAGCAAATATGTAAGAATAATAAAAAGTAACAGATTTAACAATAATTTGACAGGAAAAAAACAGAGCTTTCTAGGACAGGTTTTTTTTGAAACAAAGGACTCCCACTAAAATTTTGGTTTTTATAGTCAGTTAAGGATTGTCCTGTTATTATTCATGTCTCTAGTTTTTCTTTCTCCTTCCCTACTTGCCCTAGCTTCCACGTTGCCAGATCTTTCATGGAAGTGTGTGAGGGAGATATAACGATGACCCCGTGTGCCCGCATACTAACATTCAGAGTAGGGTTCCAGGGCATTGAGCCACCAAGCAGTTTCCAAGAAGTGGGAAGCCTCTAATGATCTCTCCTTTTCTTTTACAAAAATGGGATAATTAAAACTGCTGAGTGTCCTATGGAGATCTAGGTAAATGTTTTGGATTTTAAGTACAAAATATTTTAGGCTGTCCAGTCTGTCAGTAACATTTTCTACTCGACATTTTCTTTACAATGTCTGTATACATCTTAAAAATTATTTTTACCATGTTGATTTGCTCATCTACAAATCTATGCTGCTTAAGTAGTAGTTTAAATGTAAATTTTAATGAATGCTATGAATCAGTGCCTAATTTGCACATTTTGTTAATTACCTGTGGTTTAGGATAATCCATCCAAGATGTTCCCTATTACCCTGGATAATTAAGAGTTGACCTATTTTCAAATTTTTGCAGCTCAAATAGAATGAATTCTAGTCAATTTTCTTTCCTAATAGAAAAAACATCATTTATTTAAATAGTCTATCAGACATAATTGGAATGTAAAATCTTGGGAAGAAAATTGACTTTCAAAGGTCATGGAATCTATCCTCCTACTCTTGGGTAGACTGTCAAATCAGCTAAAAAAGAATATATTCCATCTTTTACAGCATATTTGTAAAATGTAGCCAAGAATGCACCAGCATGAGAGACTGGTTTCTCCCTCTTCAACAGCGGAGTCCTTGACTTAAACAAAGGTCAGTCATAACAGTTGCCAATATTTGCATATGTAAAGTTGCCGAAACTCATGGGTACAGACACATACAAATACATCCAGACACAGCATAGACACAGGCTCACACACAGAGGCTTGCCAATGAAGATTCACACAGCATAGAGTACAAACACTTATCTGCCTCAGACAGCCTTTGACTTAATATTAAGCTGCATGCATTGAGCCTACCCTTCAGTTCCTTTGCCTGGATCTTGCTCTTCTCACCCAAAACTTAACCTACCCACAGCCTCCCCCATCTCAGTTATAGCAACTCTCCTTTCCTATTGATTAAATTAAAAATCCCAGAGTCATCTTTAATTCCTTTCTTTCTCTCACATCACATATCCAAACTATATTTATGAAACACTAAACACTGTTGGTGGATTGAAAACATGAATACAAATTCCTCCTATCCTGCTATGCAGATCCCTTTGCAATGTGACTTTGCTACTCCTCCCATCAAGAGAATATATTTCTCACTGGTTATATCTGGATTGCCTGTGTGACTGGTTCTGAAAAATAGAATGTGGCAGAAGCAATATTATGTGACTTTGAGATAGGTACTTTGCAATATCCACATTCTCTCTCCTGAAATACTGTCTTGAAGCCACCACATAAGGAAGCTGGTTTAATCCTAGAGGATGAGAGGATGGATACAGGAAAGCCAAAGATTCCTAGTATATGAAGGGACCCATCCTGGACCTTTAAACCAGACAGCCTTCCAGGAAATGCAGCCACATAAATACAGAAGAAATCCCAGAGGAAGCATCTGGTCAACTCACAGATTTATGATAAATAATAAATTGTTGTAAGTCACTAAGTTTTGGGAATGTATTGTCCAGCCACTTCTTACCACCTGCACTGCTACCATTTTGAATGAAACCACCACCAGAATTATTTCATGGCTTCTTACCTGGTCTCCCTACTTTTGCCTTTGGCCCCTAAAGTCTGTTCTCAAGAGCATCCATTGTGATTCCTCCAAACTACAAGCCAGATCATGTCCCTTCTCTGCTCCAAACCTACCAAAGGCTCCTATTCCACTCAGAATGAGAGCCCAGATACTTAACAATGTTCTATATGGTCCAACCTTGTTTAGCCCCCTCCCTTCTCTGACCTCATCCCTTAACATACTCTCTCACCCCAGTAAGCTTCAGCCACATTGGCCCCCATCTGTCCCTAAACATGCCAGACATGTTCCTTCTGCCTGCAGTGTTCCTCTCCCAGGTGTGTCCATATTTCACTCACTCCCCTTCTTCAAATCTTTATTCAAATATCACCTTATCAATGAAGCCTACTGTCACCACCTTATGAAAAAAAAAGAAAATGCACTTTACAAATGTATCCTGCCAGGACTTCTAGTTGCCCATACCTTTTCTGTATCTCTTATCACCTTCTATTATTCAATACAATTAACTTATTTATTATGTTTATTGATTGTCTTTCCCCATGAAGGCAGAGATGTATATTTATTTTGTTCATTGATTCCTGGCATATGGAAGGCACTCAATGAATATTATTTGAATGAATATTCATTATTTCCAGGAAAGGTCATCAAGGTCTTTGATAATCCATTTTAAAGTTTAACAAATATTAGTGATTTGCAGAGACTTCATGAATGTTTTAGTTGAATTTCCTATTTCAAATATGCTTTCATCATTTAAAAAAATAGTATGGGAAACACACACACTCAAATATGGTATTGACCAAATTTTGTATTAATTAAAACAGCATCATAGTCATGAACTGAAACATGGCAACTGTATCTCCCTTTTTTCCCTCCACACTTTCTGTCCTAAAGCCTCTCAATTCAGCTGAGGCTCAGCTTTCTTCAGCAAGGCTCCCATAGATCTTCCTTGCTACCCCTCACCCCTTCCGATATGCAGTGAGCTCAGGTGCCTGCAGACAACTGCTGAAGTTGTTCTCCATGGAAACAAAATGAAGAATGAGAGCATATGCATAAAACATAGAGGAGGGAGTAAAAATAATTTTTTTAAGAATGTGTTTGAACTTAAACAGCCATCAACTTAATATAGACTACTATATACTTAGGATGTTATATATGAATGAATTATCATGGTAACCACAAACCCAAAGCCTGTAATAGACATACAAAAAATAAAGAAAGCCAAACATAACACTACAGAAACTCATTAATGACAAAGAAAGAGAGCAAGAGAAGAAGAAAGGAACACAGAACTATAAAAACAACAAGAAAACAATGAACAAAATGGCAATAAGTGCATACCTATCAATAATTACTTTAAATGTAAATGGCCTAAATGCTTCGAATAAATGACTTAGAGTGGTAAAATGGAAAAAACAATATCCATCTATACACTGCCTACAAGAGACTCACCTCAGACCTAAAGACACATACAGACTGAAATAAAGGGATGGAAACACATTTATCATGCAAATGGAAGTGAAAAAAAAAACTGGGATAGTGATACTTATATCAGACAAAATACCTATTAAAACAGACTGTAACAAGAGACAAAGAAGGGCATTACATAATGATAAAAGGATCAATCCAACAAGAGATACAACAATTGTAAAAATCTATGCATTCAACATTGGAGCACCTAAATATATAAAGCAAATACTAACGGGCATAAATAGTGAAACTGATGGTAATATAATAGCGGGGGACTTTAACACCCCATTTATACCAATGAATGGATCATCAAGGCAAAGTTTTAAAAAAAATCAGTGTCTCTGAATGACACATTAAACCAGATGGACTTCACAGATGTATACAGAACCTTTGACCCAAAAACAACAGAATACACATTCTTTTGCAGTGCACATTCTCAAGGAGAGATCACATGTTAGTCCACAAAACAAGTCTCAATAAATTTAAGAAGACTGAAATCATACCAAGCATCTTTTCTGACCACAATGGTAGGAGACTAGAAATCATTCACAAGGAAAAAATGGAAAAAAAAAACACAAATATGCAGAGGCTAACAAACATGATACTAATTACCAATGGGTCAACAACAACAAATCAAAGGAGAAAAAAAATAAAGAAAGACAAATGAAAATGGAAATTCAATAGTCCAAAATCTTTGGCAAACAGTATAAACATTTCTAAGAAGGAAATATATAACAACATAGGACTACCTAGAGAAACAGGAAAAAGCTCAAATAAACAATCTAACCTTACACCTAAAGGAAGTAGAAAAAGAATACCAAACAATGCCCAACGTGAGTAAAAGAAGAAAATAATAAATATCAGAGCATAAATAAATGATAGAGATTAAAAAAGAAAAATAGAAAAGAATTAATAAAACCAAGAGCTGATTCTTTAAAAAGATAAACAAAATGAGTAAACACATAGCCAGACCAATTAAGAAAAAAAGAGAAAGGGCCCAGACAAAATCAGAAATGAGAGAAGTAACTGACACCACAGAAATACAAAGAATTATAAGAGACTACTATGAAGAATTATATGCCAAAAAATTAGACAAACTTGAAGAGACGGATAACTTCCTAGAAACATCTGATCTTCCAAAACTGAATCAGGAAGAAATAGAAAATTGGAACAGACCAATTACTAGTAGCAAAACTGAACTGGCAATCAAAAACTACCAAAAAATAAAAGTCTAGGACCAGATGGATTCACAGGTAAATTCTACTAAACATGTAAAGAGGAGTTAATACCTATCCTCCTCAAACTATTCCAGAAGATCAAAGAGGAAAGAAAGCTTCCAAATATATTCTACAAGACCAGCCTTATCCTGATACCAAAATCAGACAATGACATCACACACACATACAAACTACAGATCAGTATCCTTAATGAATATAAATGTAAAAATCCTCAATATTAGCAAACTGCATTCGACAATACCTTGAAAAGATCATTCATTATGATCAAGTGGGATGTAGTCCGGGGTTGCAAGGATGGTTCAATAATCTCAAATCAATGAACATGAAACACCATATAAACAAAATAAAAAACATAGGATCATCTCAATAGATACAGAAAAGCATTTGACAAAATGCAACTTCTGTTCACAATCAAAATTCTAAACAAAGTGGGTTTAGAGGAAACATTTCACCATAACAAAAGTCATATATGAAAAACCCACAGCTATTCTACTCAATGAAGAAAACCTGAGAACTCTAAGATCAGGAAAAAGACAAAGGTGTCCATTCTCACCACTTTAATTCAGCATAATACTGGAAGTCCTAACAATAGCAGTCACATAAGAAAAAGAAATAAGATGCATCCATATTGGTAAGGAAGAAGCTAAACTGCCACTATTTGCAAATGACATGATACTAAACATAGGAAATCATAAAGACTCTGCTGAAAACTATTAGAAGCAATGAATTAAGTAAAATATCAAGCTATAAAATTAATACCCAGAAAATGGTAGCATTTCTGTACATTAGTAATAAAGTAGCAGAAAGAGAAATTAAGAAAACAATCCCATTTACAAAAATCTTTTTGTACCAAACAAAAAATAAAATACCTAGAAATAAACTTAACCAAGGAAGTAAAGGACCTGTATTCTCATGACTGTAAAACACTGATGGAAGAAATTAAAGACAATACAAACAAATGTAAAAATATTCTATGCTTATGAATTGGAAAAATATTAAAATGTCCATGCTTCCCCAAAACAATCTACAGATTCAATGTAATCCCTACCAAAATGTCAACAGTGTTTTTCACAGTACTAGAACAAAGAACACTAAAATTTTTATAGAATCTCAAAAGATCCCAAATAGCCAAAGCCATCTTGAGAAAGAACAAACTCAGAGATATCACAATTCTAGATTTCAAGTTATACTACAAGCTATAGTAATCAAAACAGCATGGTACTGGCACAAAGATAGACACATAGATCAATAGAACAGAAAATAGAGAGCCAAGAAATAAACCCACACTTATATAGCCAATTAATCAATGGCAAAGGAGGCACTATATTGTGAGAAAAATGTCTCTTCAACAAATGGTGCTGGGAAAACCAGAAAGCCACATGCAAAAGAATGAAACTGGACCATTTTTTAACACCACACACAAAAATAAATTCCAAATGGATTAAAGACCTAAGTATGAGACCTGAAACCATAAAAATCCTAGAAGAGAACACAATTAGTAATTTTTCTGACACTGGCCATAGCAACATTTTTCTAGATATGTCTCCTAAGGCAAGGGAAACAAAAGCAGAAATAAACTATTGGGACTACATCAAAATAAAAAGCTTTTGCACAGCAAAGGAAACTGTCAACAAAACAAAAAGGCAACCTACTGTATGGAAGAAGATATTTACAAATAATACATCCAGTAAGAGGTTAATATCCCAAATAGACAAAGAACTTATACAACTCAACACTGGAAAAACAAACCAATTTTTAAGAATGGGCAGAGGACCCGAATAAACATTTTTCCAAAGAGGACATATACAGATGGCCAAGAGACATGTGAAAAGATGCTCAACATCATTCATCATCAGGGGAGTATAAATCAAAACCACTGCCAGAATGGTTAAAATCAACAACACAAGAAACAACAAGTGTTAAGGATGTGGAGAAAAAGGAACCCTTGCGCACTGTTGGTGAGAATGCAAATTGGTTATAGCCACTGTGGAAAATATTACAGAGGTTCCTGAAAAACTTAAAAATAGAAATATCATATGACCCAATAATCCCACTACTGAGTATTTACCCAAAGTTAACTAAAACACTAATTTGAAAAGATATATGTACCCGTGTGCTTATTGTGGAATTATTTATAATAGTCAAGATATGGAAGCAGCCTAAGTGACCCTCAACAGATGAATGGATAAAGATGTGGTGTGTGAGTGTGTGTGTGTACACTCATACACAGCACTTTTTTTATAGCTATAAAGAAGAATGAAATCTTGCCATTTGCAACAACATGGAAGACCTAAGGATATTATACTACAGTGATATAAGTCAGAGAAAGACAAACACCATATGATTTCACTCTTAAGGAAAACAAAACAAACAAACAAATAAAAAAAAAGCAAGTGAATAAACAAAGAGCAGAATCAGATCCATAAACATAGAGAGCAAACTAAGAGCTGCTAGAGGGAAGCGGGGGTGGGGAAGATGGGGAAAAAGAATGAAGCAAAGTAGGAGATACAGGTTTCCAATTATGGAATGAACAAATCAGGGAATAAAAGGCACATCATATGAAATATAGTTAATGATATTCTAGTAGTGTAGTATGGTGATAGAAGGTAGCTACGTGTGTGGTGAGCATAGCAAGAGGCACAGAGAACTTGAATCACTATGCTGCACACCTGAAACTAATGTAACATTGTGTACCAACTATACTCAAATAAAAAAAATTAAGTAAAAAGAAAAAGGAGAAAGTCAAGAAGAAAGAAAAATCAGGGAACTAGACACAGCATCTGGAAACCAGAAGAAGGCAATTGGAATTTCCAGAATGATGATGAAGGGATGTTCCAGAAGTACCAACAGGGATGTAGTCTAGGGGAGCCTGGGTGGCTCAGTCGTTAAGTGTCTGCCTTCAGCTCAGGTCATGATCCTGGCGACCTGGGATCGAGCCCCGCATCTCCCTGTTCAGTGAGAAGCCTGCTTTCCCTCTCCCACTCCCCCTACTCCTATTCCTGCTCTTGCTGTCTCTCTCTCACAATAATAAATAAATAAGATCTTAAAAAAAAAAAAAAAAGGAATGCATTTTATATGCCTCCAGGAAAAAAAAAAAAGAGATGATTCACTGATGGATTTGACCATGCATAAAATTATATTGAGAGGCATTTTAAAAACTGTAGGGAAGTCTGGGAGGACACCATCTTAGATTGAAGAAAAACAGACTAAAGAAAAAAATGAAACAATTATTAGTTACAGAAAAAAACGCTAATGTTGCATACATGAAATAAATGTAACAAAACTCATTCTCTTATCTACAAAATTCCTTCCAGTAAACATCATATTTAATGGTAAAACATTAAAATCATTCTTGAAATCAACCATGAGATAAAGATGTTTACTATTACCTCATCTATTTAATTTTTTTGTTGTGTGTTTTTGGTTTTGTTTTGTTTTGAGAGGGAGAGTGTGAAAGATTGAATGCGAGCATGGGGAGGGGAGGGGAGGGACTGAGGAAGAGTGAAAGAGAGAATCCCAATCAAACTCCTAGCCCAGTGTGGAGCCTGACAGGGGGATCAGTCTCATGACCCTGAGATCATGACCTGAGCTGAAATCAAGAGTCAGATGTTTAACAGACTGAACCACCCAGGTGTCCACATCTATTTAGTTTTGAACTGGGGATCCTAACTAGTGTGATAATGCAAGGAAAAGAAATAAAAGGTAGAAGATTAGTAGGGAAAAAATATTATTGTCATTATTTGCAAACAATATAGTTTTGTACATAGAAAACCCAAAGAGTCTATAGGCAAAATACTAAAATTCATAAGGAAATTTAGGAAAATATCTAGATACAAAGTCAACATACCAAAAATTTTTGTTCCTATATACAAGTAACAACAACCAGAAAATAAAATGTTTAAAATTCTACCCTCTGTAATAACATCAAAAAAATATATAATATTAGGAATAAATCCAATAAAAATTATGTAAGACTTCTACCTAGAAAATATGGGAGAATTAAAGCTACTAGTATGAATAGTAAACTGTACTACGTTTGTGGATTGGAAAGCTCAATATGGTAAAGTTTCAGATCTCCTCAAATTGCTCTATAAATTAAATGCAATTCCAAGTAAAATTCCAGCAGGGTTTTATTGTCATTCTTGATATTAACAAGCTGATCCAAAAATGTGTATGGACATAAGAAGGTATAAGAATACTCAAAGTAATCTTGGAAAAAAATTAAGTCAGAGGAACTATCATTTGCTCACTTTATTTTTTAAATGTATGTTTCTATTATTTAAACCATTTATTGAAGTAATATGAAAAATTCCTTTCTCCTAAACTTAAGGCCAAAAAAAAAAAAAAAAAGAGAGAGAGAGAGAGAGATTTCTGCTCTCCTTACCCCATTCCCATGGAGTTCCCAATCAAATCTGGGAATTTACCAAAGGAAATGTAGGCTTCAAAAAGAATACAGTGAAATGACTCGAATTACCTCAACCCAAATTTATAAAATTAACTTTGAAAACTCTTGAACTTCTGCATATTTCAAATTTTAGTACCTAGTACAGTGCCATGCTCCCTGCAGGCATTCAATAAATGTTAACTGAATCGAATTTAAATTTAATTTGAAGCCTTTGAGGGAACTAAATTTACCACTTTTTTGTAGCTTTTCACTTTACACCAAGGAGTCTTTTCCCTGGATTTATTGTAAATTAATTTCAGAACTTAATGTTTAAATGAAGGCAAAGCAACTCAATACACAGCTTGACAAAGCCGAAAATAAAAAGTCTCCCTGTGATAATCAAACTGCTTGGGTACTTTTGCAATAATTTTCCTCACAGAAAATCAAATGGATACTAGTTGATGTGTTTAGCATATTCTAGTCATCACAATAATAGCTCTTTTTAAATGGATTCCAAAGGGATATGCCATTGAGTACTTCATCGAATCACAGTACCAGTTTTGTTAGAGAATATTCATGCCACGGAGTGCCTTTGTAAAAGCCAGTAACCACTCAACCTCTCTTCCACCACACCGAAATAGCAACGACAGAGCTTCAGCCCTTTTCATAATAACGACAGAGCTTCAGCCCTTTTCACAATGCTACCAAGCCTATTTCCCCTACCTTTGTCTTTACTTGATTTTATTTTTGCCCATAGCTCATTCATTCTCCAGGACGAATCATCTTCCTATGAAACAGAGGGTGAACTGAACTGGAGGAGCAAGTTCTGCCTAGCCCGAGGACTTGTGGGGAAGATATTTCCTCCCTCCATCTTCCTACCTCTTGTTCCAGGTCCTCAGTTCTTGTGTTTCTCCTCCTGAAGGTGGAGGGGTGGCAGGGGGGGATTTGTGAATATGGCTAAAATGGGGCTACACAGAATTTCCCCACACTGGTTTCCTGGTTCCAGGTATTCAAGGTCAAATATGAAAAAAAGTCTTTCCACCCTTGTGCACATTACCCAGGAGAAAGAAAAGAACTATGTGTTCTCCCTTTAATCTTAGGTAACACAATGAGAGCAGTTTGGGACTCGAAAGAAGACCAGAGGACATAGATATTCCTACCACTTGTATAGGGGTTCTCACAAACAAAATTCAGAGACTCATCACTTCATAAGGAAAAAATGTCAAAATAAATATGTAACTAAGATGTGTCCAAAACTGTAGGCAGCCTCTCTTCTTACCTTAAGCCCACTTAAAGCAGGTCTCCAAAGCAAATCCAACTCTACAAACCATTAGTGAGTATCTGAGATTTACTGGAAACTGAATAAGGAGTCTGGGAAAAGGTTACAGGACATACTATATGTAAAGATATTATTTAAAGCCCTATTAATTATCTCTGTGGTACCCTGTGGTAGCCGGTGTCCAAGAGGGCACCCAAAGATCCACATTCCCTGGCATCTACACTCTCATGTAGTCCCTGCCTGCACTGAATCAGAGCTGATCTAATGATCAGCAGCGAAATGAATGGCATGCTACTTCTGAGGCTATCATAAAAGGCATTACAGTTCCAACTTGGTCTCTTAGATGGCTCCCTCTGGGGAAAGCCAGCTAGCACATCCTGTGGACACTTCAGTGGCTCCATGGAGCAGCCCACATAAAGAAAAACAGGGACTTTAAGCCAATGATTGACTGGCTATGCTAGTAGAGTACTCCGGCCCAGTCAAACTCTCAGATGACCATAGCCCCAGCCAGCATAGGACTGCAACCCAAACCAAACCTGACTCCCTAAACTCCTGACTCACAGAATCTGCAAGCATAAGAAATTATGATTTTAGATCCCTGAATTTGGGGGTAATTTGCACAAAACATTAGATAACTGGAACACCTCCCTCTCCAACTTTCCTCCCTGGCTGCCACCAACTTCCTTTTATACCTTTTCCCCCACACGACTTTTAAGTATCTTTTTCTGCTTCCTAAATCTTCAGAAGTAATACCATTCCTCCTCCCTACCCAGCCCCCTCTCTCTGCCTTCCGGGACATCTCACTTTAAAAGTACTTGTAGAAAGAAGAGGAGGAATTTCTATTTAAACAGCCCATAAACAAATTCATTTGCATTCTAGCCTTACATTTTTAAGATACTAGTTCCTAGATTTAATTCCATGACCCAAAATACCTAACCCTAGAAATGGAGAGCACCTTCAGCTTCTCTTCTTCCTCCCCTTTCCTCATGAAGCCTGCCCAGCCTACAGTCTCCCGTGGCAGCCTTTGCATCCCAACAGCCAGTCCCCCTCTGGCTGATTCCCTGAGCCCCGTCATTTCACTTCTTCCCCACTGCTTGATACTGTTATTTGTTTCACTCTGCTCCAAAGAAAGAAGAATTGACTGCCTTGGCTGATAATGCATCTTCAAAAGTTAAAATCAGAAAATTTATCATTTTTTCCAAATCTCTTTTATTCAGGAAAAAAATGCTTATTTTGTAGGAAATGACCATTTTCTGTTTGTTAACAGATAACATATAATTAAAATCAAATAATGATCCTACGCGCTTTTATTATGCCTACATAAACTCAAAGATACATTTTAGAATTGTTCTGTTTTGTTTTGTTTTGTTTTGTTTTGGGGGTTTCTCCCATTTTATTTTATTTTTGTTTCTTTTCAGTGTTCCAGCATTCATTGTTTATGCACCACACCCAGTACTCCAGGCAATACGTGCCCTCCATAATACCCACCACCAGGCTCACCCAACCCCCCAAACCCCCCTCCCCTCCAAAACTCTCGGTTTGTTTCTCAGAGTCCACAGTCTGTCATGGTTTGTCTCTCCCTCCGATTTCCCCCAACTCACTTCTCTGCTCCATCTCCCAATATCCTCTGTGTTATTCCTTATGCTCCACAAGTAAGTGAAACCATATGATAATTGACTCTCTCTGCTTGACTTATTTCACTCAGCATAATCTCCTCCAGTCCCATCCATGTTGATATAAAAGCTGAGTATTCATCCTTTCTGATGGAGGCATAATACACCATTGTATATATGGACCACATCATCTTTATCCACCCATCTGTTGAAGGGCATCGTGGTTCGTTCCACAGCTTGGCGACTATGGCCATGGCTGCTATGAACATTGGGATACAGATGACCCTTCTTTTCACTACATCTGTATCTTTGGGGTAAATACCAAGTAGTGCAATTGTAGGGTCATAGAGTAGCTCTATTTTTAATTTCTTAAGGAATCTCCACACTGTTTTCCGAAGTGGCTGCACCAACTTGCATTCCCACCAACAGTGTAAGAGG
>ML109502.1:0-13404 GCA_003697995.1 Taxidea taxus jeffersonii | reverse complement strand
TTCACTCAGCATAATCTCCTCCAGTCCCATCCATGTTGATATAAAAGCTGAGTATTCATCCTTTCTGATGGAGGCATAATACACCATTGTATATATGGACCACATCATCTTTATCCACTCATCTGTTGAAGGGCATCGTGGTTCGTTCCACAGCTTGGCGACTATGGCCATGGCTGCTATGAACATTGGGATACAGATGACCCTTCTTTTCACTACATCTGTATCTTTGGGGTAAATACCAAGTAGTGCAATTGTAGGGTCATAGGGTAGCTCTATTTTTAATTTCTTAAGGAATCTCCACACTGTTTTCCGAAGTGGCTGCACCAACTTGCATTCCCACCAACAGTGTAAGAGGGTTCCCCTTTCTCCACATTCTCTCCAACACTTGTTGTTGACTGTCTTGTTAATTTTGGCCATTCTAACTGGTGTAAGGTGGTATCTCTTTTGATTGGAATCTCCCTGATGACTAATGATGATGAACATATTTTCATGTGCTTGTTAGCCACTTGTATATTTTTCTTTGGAGAAGTGTCTGTTCATGTCTTCTGCCCATTTTTTTACATGATTATCTGTTCTGTGTGTGTTGAGTTTGAGGAGTTCTTTATAGATCTTGGGTATCAGCCCTTTCTCTGTAGTGTCATTTGTGAATATCTTCTCCCATTCCGTGGGTTGCGTCTTTGTTTTGTTGACTGTTTCCTTCGCTGTGCAGAAGCTTTTGATCTTGATGAAGTCCCAAAAGTTCATTTTCACTTTTGTTTCCTTTGCCTTTGGAGACATATCTTGAAAGAAGTTGCTGTGGCCGATGTCGAAGAGGTTACTGCCTATGTTCTCCTCTAGGCTTTTGATAGATTCCTGCCTCATGCTGAGGTCTTTTATCCATTTCAAGTTTATCTTTGTGGATGGTGTAAGAGAATGGTCGAATTTCATTCTTCTACATATAGCTGTCCAATTTTCCCAGCACCATTTATTGAAGAGACTGTCTTTTTTCCAATGTATATCTTTTCCTGCTTTGTCAAAGATTATTTGACCATAGAGTTGAGGGTCCATATCTGGGCTCTCTACTCTGTTCCACTGGTCTATGTGTGTTTTTGTGCCAGTACCATACTGTCTTGGTGACCACCGCTTTGTAGTAAAGCTTGAAATTAGGCAACATTCTAATTCATTCTCTGTGCTCTCATTAATTTTGATAATTTCTCCTAAATTACACATCTGTGTAATAAGGAAGAGTAAGAACTATTTCACTAGTATTTCAGAGAGAAAAGAAATGGGTTGCCATGGAAGTTTCTTTCCTAATTACATGCATTTTGTGGTTATTCCCTTTCTCTAACAAATTCCCTCTAGTATGTGGGTATTGGGGTTCTCTAGAGAAACAGAAACAATGAAATATACAGAGATATAGTAAGATTTATTAAGAGGGATTATTTCATGCAAATAGACTGAGAGGTCCCATGATCTGCAACCTGGAGGCCTGGGAAAGCAGGTAGTGCAGTTTCGGTCCAAATCTCAATGCCCGGGAACCTGGGAACCAATGGTCTAAGATCTAGGCCAAGGCTGAAGATCTAAGAACCAGGAGCTCTGATGTCTGAGGACAGAATAAGATGGATGGCCCAGCTCAGGCAGATAGCTTGAGCCTTCGCTTCCTCTCTCTGCCTTTTTGTTCTCTTCAGGATCTCAACAGGTTGAAGGATGCCCACCAGCACTGGCATGTAGGCAATCTTTATTCAGTCTACCAATTCAAATGCTAATCTCTCCAGGAAATACCTTCACAGACACATTCAGAAATAATGTTTTGCCAATTATCTGGGTATGCCCTTAGTCCAGTCGAATTTATACATAAAAATAACCAATACAATGTGTTTTATGAAAATTCAGGAGCCTATAATAGTAAATTCAAAAGTCATAGCCACCTAGTGCTACTCTCAGCATTGTTTAAAAAAAACACAAAACAAACAAACAAAAAACAGGGATGCTTTAGATAAATGCCCTATGTCTCTCTCTCTCTCTTTTTTTTTAAGTTTTGCATCTTTGGGGTTTGTACTTCCCATATTCCAAAAAAGAAATAAAAGACTGTGGACTTTGAACGGTTTTTCCAGTGGATCAGACACAGGGATATCTCATTGACTTCAGAAGGAATATGAAGTTAAAAATTAAATTTACTGCAGAAAGACAAGTCCAACTTGAGTGGCCTGTCTACTGACACATTCTGGTTTGGGTCTGCTCACTTCTGCTTTCCAACTAATGGACCTACAGCTCCACAGCTTTTAATTTTCCCTCTCTCTCTCTCTCTTTCTTTCTCTTTTCCCCCTCTCCAGTAAGGATTCTTGCCAGGAAATAATGAAACCTGCTTCATTCAATCTGTTTTCTTGGCCCAATGCTGATTTTTTTTCCCCTAGCTCTGTATGTTCTGATAAAGCATTGCATCATTCCTGTGTTTCCTTTCTCCTACTATATTTAAGATAATAATTCAATAGAATGTTATTTATCTTTAATGTTCCAGTATATTCCTGTAAGAACTACTGGTTGAAAAGGGGCCATCGTTATATTTGCATGTATTCTTCCAGATTTATACTTGAACATCACAGACAAAAATGGGGGCAATCCTAATTTTAAAATAATTGCTTATGGAGCCAAACTGTCTTTTGTTACTTTTCAGATAGAATAATGAAATCCATGTATCCATTTAAATGATATGGACAATGCTTAAAATTTTTCATTGCTTGAAAAGGAGACTTTAATATCTAATATGCACAATAGACTTAATTCCAAGAGGTATTCAGCCTGAAAAGTCACCCCAAATATTAAGTTTATCCAACGTAAAGATAGCATCACACCATATTATTTAAAATTTTCCCCCAGCAAATGAAGTGGCAGTGTACCATAAAATTTCTGTTTTTCTATTTTCTGTGTAATTTCTATCTTTCTGTCTTCATAAAAAATAGTGCCCAGATATTTAAAAATGTCACACTTGAGTTAACAACAACTCTTTACAAAGAAAATATCAACATTGGTAGAATAGTAATAATCAAAATCACAAAAGACCTCAAGTGAACAACTCATATTTAAAATATTCAATATTTTAGAGGCACCTGCATGACTCAGTCGGTTAAGTGTCCAACTCTTGATTTCGGCTTAGGTCATGATCTCAGGGTCATGGGCCCACTTATCCCTCCCCCTCTACTTCTTCCCTGACTCGTGCTCCCATTCTCTCTCAAATAAATGAATGAATGAATGAAAAAACTAATGTAATATTCACTATTTTACCCTAAATGTCACAACTAAAGTGAAAATGTCATGCAGCATCAGAAACTGTAAAAATATGATTATTATATAAATATAAAAATATAATTATTTTGAACTTCTAGCAAATTGCCTGTTTTAACCAGCTCCAAATATCCTTAAAACTACTTAATTCATAATTTTTCTAAGTTTCAACCATTATATCTGATATTTTGCCATTTCCACTAGCTTTACCATCCCAGTTGCTTTTCACCAGCTGACTCCTCATCAATTTTTCACAACATCCAAATACATAAGAAAAAACCAACTATCTACCAAACTGTGGAATAAGTAATAGGAATGATTAGATAAACACAGCAGGGTCCTTTCATTACAGATTGTATGGGAGGAGATCAAGAGAACAGATCAACAGAATAAATCCTATCTAGAGGTATATAACCATCAGCAAAAAAATTTCAGGCACAGCTTTTGAATGACAGGCTAACCTTCTCTTCCCACATATGCACAAATACAAGACTGATTGGTATGTGGAAAAAATACATTCGACGTTACTCAGAATTAAGGAAATGCAAATTTTAAAAATTAGACATAATTTCTTTAACCTTCAAACTGGCACAAATCAAAAAGTTTTAAAGTAGAAAAGGTTAGCAAAAGTTAATGGAAGTAGGCAGTCTCCTATCCTTCTGTTCAGAGTATAAATATGGCAGTTTCCTATTTTTAAGGGCAAATACTCCTTGTCTCAGAAATTCCACTATTAGGCATCTGCCTTGCAGATACACTCACAAAATTATATCACGGTATATTTACAGATAACATTCATCCTGTTATCTGTATAAGAGCACAAATAGATAAATGTAAGAGCATAAATAAATAAATAAAACCTAGACACAAACTATCACTAATGTCTGATTAATTAATTATTAAACACACACAAATAGAATACTATGCAACCATTGAAGAAGAACCAAGTATATCTGTTTGTGCTTTAAAAATATTCTAAATATACCATTAAGTGAAATCTGATGTGAAACAGGAAGATCCTGTCTGTGACATTTTTAAATATATGCACATATGTATATGGAGAATATATATATGTATATATATACATATATATAATAGCTACATACTATGTATAGCATAGTTATAGTCTGAATATTATATATATAATATATAGTATCTATACTTTAAATATATACTGTACATAACATATACTACCTGTGGTATATATCTATAGTGTATATATAAATATATATAACCATATGTATGTGTGGTTACTATATATAGCTGGGATATATATACACACACACACATATATGTATATATATAGCATGTGTGTGTGTATTTGTGGGCCATGCATAAAATGCATCTGGAAGGTGACTTTGGGTAGAGAAACTAACTCTAATTTTTTACCTTTCTGTGCCATTTAAATATTCAGTATTATGTATAATTTATATTTAAGAATGAAAGCCCAGAAACAATTCCAGAAGTAGCAATGGAACACCAGGGAGATGGGGGACCCACTCACCCCCGCCCATTCATTCACTCTAACATAGAAGCCCCCTAATTATTAAGAGCTGAGTTACCCAACCTCCTTAGTAATAGAGGCTTCCCCAGTGTTTCCTAGGCCATGGAGTTGTCTGGCAATTAACTAATGTCCAATAATGATCTGTAAATTAGTAGATTCATCACATGTGCAGCTTCTGCCACCAGACTAATGGTTTGTTTAACAAATGGCTGATGTCTCCATTAGAGAGACTCCTTTGTTTCTAAACAGCCTTTGTTGCATTTGGCAAGTGCCCCAGCCTGGGTATCTGCTGCTGCCTCTGCTTGATTCCTACAATAGCAAAACCGGCTCTACAGTGGAGGGCAGCAGCAGGGACCAGTGCAAGAAGGACTCCAAATTCTGAAGGTTTTGGGGGATGGGGGTTCCAACTAGATCAGACCTGTGGCTTAATTTGCTTCCCTTCCTGGCCTGCCCTTCATTCATTCATTCATTCACTCACTCACTCATTCATTCAGCAGGCGTTGACTGAGCACACACCAAGTGCAGCCAATGTTCAAAGTACTAGAAATGACTAAAACCAAGGAAAACTTTGCCTTCTGGAGCTGACATCCTAGTATATTGGTGGATAAAATAAGAAATTAGAAATTAGTTAATTATACCATGTTTGGTAAGTGTGTGAAGAAATTAAAGAAAGGGGATAAATTTAATGGCCCTCCCTGAGAAGGTGATCTTCAAGTGGAGATCAAAAAGAGGTAATGAAGCAACCTTCAAGATACCTGAGAAGAAGAATGTTCTAGATGAAGCAAACAGCAAGGGAGCAAGCCCTTCTATGAGAGTGTGCCTGGAATGTTTGGGGTACAGCAGGAATAGCTAGGAGATAAGGTGAAAGAAGATACCTGGTTGGAATTCATGAACCCACACTGGGTAAGGCCTTAGAGATCACTGGAGGAACTTGGGCTTTTTCTCTAGGTAAGATGAAAAGATACTAAAAGGTTTGAGCCAAGAGGCAGCTTGACACGACTTACATTTTTTTTTTTTTAAGATTTTATTTATTTGACACACAGAGGAGAGAGAGAAAGAGAGATCACAAGTTGGCAGAGAAGCAGGCAGAGCAGGGGGTGGGGGGAAGCAGGCTCCCCGTGGAGCAGACAGCCTGATGTGGGGCTCCATCCCAGGGCCCTGGGATCATGACCTGAGCTGAAGGCAGAGGCTTTAACCCACTGAGCCACCCAGGTGCCCCATCACAATTTATAAAGAATCACTATAGCTCAGTGATTCTAAACTGAGGGTAATTCCCCCTCTGCCACCAATCAGGGGACATTTGGCAATGTCTGGGGACACTTCAGATTGGATGCCTTGGGGCAAGAAGGTGTGCTACTGGCACATGAGTAAAGTTCAGGGATGTCGTGAAGCATCCTGCAACTGCCCACGACAAAAAATTATCTGGCCCAGAATGTCAGCAGGTGTCCTGGTTGAGAAAACCTGTGCTGGGCTGTGAGTATAGCACAAGGCCAGAAGGGCAGCAGACAGGAAGCAAAATAGTCAATAACATAAACCGATGAAACAGTATGGCTTGGACCAGCTGATAGAGGTGACAGGAAATAGTTCCTTTCTATGTGACTTCTGAACATGGATTCCATATGGCTTGTAAGTGACCGGATGTGAGGTATAACAAGAGTCAACAGTGAAGGCGAGATTTTTGGTCTCGCTCTGCCTTCTGAACTTTCTCTTCTAACTCTGATGTTTTCTCTGAGTACATGTTCTCCACCTCCCTATCCTCCCCATTAATGCCACCACACTGCATGTCACATCCGGTTCCACACCATGGCGTCTAGCTTTTATCCTCTGGGTCACACCCTTCCTGGTCCTCCAGTGCTGTGCTAGATAGAGCACACATGCTCAGTCCACATCCAGACTGCTCCAACAGCATATTTCATGACATCACCCTGTTGATCCAGAGTGCTCTGTTCCCCTGTATCAAATCCCCAAACAATGCCATAGTGAAGACTTGCCAGTTTAATTTCTAAACCTTCTTTTCCATTCTCCATCCACTCCAAACATGCTGACTTTGCCATCTTCCACATGGACCTCATTTAATTTCCTCCCTCTGGAATTTCCTCTTTCTCCCTACCTCTAAAATGGTTTGAGAATCTCACCTATTACAAAATCTGACTCAATCAATACCCATCTTTCTAAGAAGTCTTCCACAATTAAGCCTGGGTAATTCTGTTCACACCTCTACTAGAAAGTTGGCTAGATGACTGCTTGGTGGGTTGCTTTGAAAATTATTGTTCTGTTGATTTCTCTGCATATGCCAGAATATTCTGTAAGTTTCATAAAGAAAAACATATATTATCTTCTCTTTTTCTTCCCTATGATTCTGTGTAGCACAGCCATACAGGAGAAATGAATTAAATGCCTTGATTTACTGACTGATGAAGGAAATGCTAACCTATATTTATATCATTTACATGATAACATTTTGCATCAGATATGTAGATCATCCCACCAATAGCCTGGTCTCCTCTCCTCTAGTTACCTTGTCCTCCCCCAGATTCTGCCACCCACTCTCAAGGCCACTCCTCACTATTGCCATTGTCAACAAACACCACTCAACTATCCTATCATAGCCTCTTAATCAGTCTCCCTATTTTGCCTACACCTTGCTCCTCTACAGTCTATTCTAAATGCAGCAGCCAGAGGGATAGCATGGGTTAAATCATGTCACTTCTGCTCAATATCTGCCAGTGGCTCCCATCTTAGAACACAAGACAAAATCCTTACAGTCATGAATCCAAGATCTTGTAAGATTTTGACCCCTGTTATTTCTCTGGTCTCATCTCTTACTTCTCCCCTTCACTCTGCTCCAACCAGCCTGACCTTCTTGTGTTCCCCCTTGTGCTGGGTGTTGCCCAGCAGACCCAGCATGTTCAGCCTCCATGCTTCTGTAATGCTGTTCCCTCCATTAAAATGCTCTTCCCCCAAATAACTTACTTCCGTGTGTGTCACTTCAACCACCCATGCTCATTCTAATTCATGAAATTGTACCTCCCACAATACCCCATTTCCTCTGCTCTTGTTTTGTTTTTCTTCATAGAACCTACGAGCATCTGATATCCACACATACTTATCATTTTTGTTATTTCCTGTTTTTCTCCCTCTACTATAACAGAGGCTCCATAGGGCAGGGATTTTGAATGTTTTCTTCACTATACCCTCAGCATCCAGAGCAAGGTCTAGGAGGTACTCAGTGAATAGCTGTTGAACAGATGTTGCCTGTAGTGCCAGGCCCAGTGCCCAGAGTTATATTTTTGCACACACTCTTATGTGCATGCACCCACATTCATGCACACACATGCACACATATAAAGTGGAACCACAGCTGCATTGATGGAAAGATTAGAGACTGCAGAAACCTCCCTTTATCTCCTCTTGGCTTTGCACTGAGTTCACTCCTTAATTCAAAGGCTACAGAAATCATACCTGCACAAAGGACTGAATGACCAAGTCATACTCTCTCTCTGTTGATTCACTTCTTTAGACAAAGTCCACTCCCGAAATGCCAGAGTTTTCTACACACTCACCTCACTAACTTCACAAAGCCTGAAGTTTCAAACCTTTGCAACCAGAGATCCAAATAGCATCCTCATCTCCTTGATAAAAAGAAATAACTGGTTTTATCTCTGATAGGATATGGAATTGACTTTTATGCATTAGTCATTCAACCTTGAATTGAATTTTGACAGGCTCTGCAGTGTATTAAATTGCTCCTGCAAGGATGAGAAGTATACATTCCTTATTAAATGTGTAACAGAACTCAATAATGCCTGTCATTTTCTACTGCAGAGATGAACTTGAATTAAAGCAGAATTAATTCAGCTAACTTAAGCAGAAGTCTAATACCAAGTTTATTTCAGTTAAGGTGTAAGACAAATAAATCAAATTCCTATGCAAAGTTCTCCAGTAGTTCAAACAGTAATCTCTGATTCAAAATGATAGCTAGAAATATGTCAAAAATCAAGAATTTTATGAATCCTTTACAGTCCACAGAAATGCTTAGATGAATGGCACATGTTAAAAAGAAATGAACTATATTCTTAGAAAGGACATATAGTTGCAGAATTAGCCTGTCCCTAAAGACAACTTAGCTATGCATTCACAGACAACTGGGTAGACAACTAAGGCATATGTGGAGCAGGCGTCTAACATTTATTGAGCACCTACTATATGCCAGGTACTGTCTTAGGCACTTGACACTTATTACCTTGGTCCTTATAAGGAAAAAAATAATGAAGTACTCCATTTCACAAACAATTTAACAGACTCGCATTTCATTATTTGCAGCAAATGTTTGAACCCAGGTCTATGTGAGTCCAGAGCTACATTACCTTCCAACTGTCTCCACAATCACACACTTAGTGGAATGTGTCAGAGAGAGGAGGCATCTGACAATAATGGTGGAAGATGAGTGACTACAGAGCTGAACAGGTAGAGATTGGGGCTAGAAATCAGGGCATAGTTTGCTAAATGACTTTGGACATCTTCTCCTTTTTTCTTCCCATTTATAAGTTAAGAGAATAATTCTTCACTGTATACAATGAGGTGTTATAAAAATAACGCTAAGACAATATGTAATAAATTTGCTTGTGATGGACTTCCTGCCTTGGTAAGAGCTTGGATCAGGTTTCCCCTATGGCCCTGCCCATTCTAAAACATGAGGCTCCTAAGATTGCATGATTAATGCTGAGATGAATCACTTTCTAAAGTAACCAATCACCTGCTAGGGGCGCCTGGGTGGCTCAGTCCGTTAAGTAGCTGACTCTTAATTTAGGCTCAGGTCATGATCTCAGGGTCCTGGGACTGAGCTGTGCACCCAGTCCTGCTTTGAACTCTGGACTCCATGGAGAGTCTGTGGAGTCTGCTTCTCTCCTTCTCCTTCTCCTTCTTCCTCTCCCTCTGCCTCTCCCTGTGTTCTCATGCAGGAACTCTCTAATAAATAAATAACTCTTTAAAAAAACATTAAGTAACCAATCATCCCCAATCTGTTTATATATACACATATATACTCTTCCATAATCCTATTTCTTGAAACAGTGTATACTTCTACTTGGTTCATAAAGAACCAAATAGCAATGGTGTGGGTTCAATGCTGAAAAAGCTCAAAGGTTTTAAACAAGCCCTTTGCCGCTATATTTTTTTAAGTTTATAGCCACGTATACTGAATCCATAAATATTGAAATCTCCTCAATCCTCTTTCAAGTTCTCCTTAGGTCACTCATTACAACCCTTTAATGAACACCTCCCTACATATTTAACTATATGAATCCCTTTACTTGTCCCTCTTGTCTCCCTTTTTATGTCTAATCTTGCCTTTCTTGTATGTAAGATGTACAATACCCCCACCCAAACAGTCATTCTACCCCTTAGTACATTGCAGTGTTCACTATGTCCTCACCTTTGTAGATTTCTAGTTTAATTTCTTCAGTTGTCTATTTGCCACACACCATAATACCACACACACATACACACACACAGAGTCATGACTCGACCTTCCTTCATTAGCGAACCTCATTTAACTTGATGAATTATTGTTGTACAGAACTGGTCTTGGGCAACGTGATAAGGTAGCTGCATTTTGCTTTTACCAAATCCCTGATTTCCTTCATTTGAATTTTTCCCACTCCTCAATAGCACCAGCAGCCTTCACAACTCCCCAGACCTATGATCTGCAGATACCAACCTAAGCCCCTGATCCTTGTCTTTCTCTTCTTCCTAGTCTTCTTGGGAGATCTACTCCATCTCTTACTCACTCTGTGCCTGGGTCTCTGATAAGCCAAAATATGTCAGCATTGAACTTCTAGGACTTTTTTATCCAAACAAAATATCTATTCTTTACAGGTAATCATCTAAGCAGTGAATGAAACCTTAAGGAAAAAACACCACCAACAACAACAAAAGCACCAAGAGAGACAGAGGTCAATCAAAAACGATTTCAGAAGAAATGAGCCTTCCATCCATCACTGAGCCCCACCTCTAGATGACTGCCACTCCATCTCCTTACATTTAGGGCCAGCAGTGGCAAACTTTCATCCATGCTCCCTGGTAGTGCCATCTGAAGGCATTTCATTGTCCATAGTTCACCTCTAGGTCCCTCCTCTCCCCTCTGCATCCCTGCTACCTAATTAACAAGTCAGATCTGCAGAAGCACGGATAGTGAATGCCTGATGCTGAGTGAATGTCATCATCAAATTCATTCTAACTTTAATGCTACTCAGCTCGGGTAAGGAGAGACTGGAATCCTAAGCTCATCATTTCTCCCTAACTGTCCTACTAGACTTCTGAGGGAGACTTACCTTTGAATTCCCAATTCCTGGGCTGTGACCAACTGCTGGGATCACCATGGCCTCTTTCTAGGCTCGTAATGCAACTGCTCACCAGATTCAATCCACCCTTTGGATACCACGTTCCATTGGAACCTTCTAACCTCACCAAGATAGTTGCCTTATCCAAATCATTCCAGAACTTGCCCTTCACTTAATAGATAAGTCTGCTTAGAGTTCTTCATTGCTCTAAATCTGTCCTGCTTATTGTAATTAAGGAGGCTCTACATCCTGCTGGTCCCCAGACAGAACAGTCTTATGTTCCATGTTAGGGTTCCATTACCATCTAATCAAAGACCATGACATCTGGATCCACATAACACCTTATTCATTTTCTTCTGAAGTCAGTGAATCTGAAGATTATCCTAATGGCCTGGGCACTTGGCCACAGTGATATTAATCCTTATGTATAATTCATATCTAATTGGTCAATAATATAAGATTGCCATGAAGTGATAAAAAAGGGGGAAATCCTACAAATTTGTTAATTTTTAAAAGGTGATCTTAAAGTATAGGGCTAGATAAGCCTAATTACCTACCCATCCAAAGCAAAAACCTATAAATCATATATGCTTTATAATCTATGTATCTTTACACTCTTCAAGGTGCATTCACATAAAACTCAAATAAAATTTATTTCCCCCCTCAATGATCTAGAATATATCCACAATATGACTTTGGAAACAACATCACAGCATAGGACCCTTCCTGACACATCCCATCTCACACAGCTAAACCCCATGTTTCCTCCTCTGGGTTTGCTGCCTCCCAAGAAGTACAGGTGATCGCAAGCTATTCATCTTCATTTCCAAAGCACTCTGGGAGATCAGAAGAGATGAGAATTGATTAATGTTCTCTATGGAAAGTTCAATAACTGTTTAATCACAGCTTGGAAATAAAGCAATGCTTCTGATCTTTTACAAATTAATTTAACGTTGCATTAAAAATAAAATAGGCCGTAAATTGTGCTGTGCGGGGATAATCAATGGCTCATTATCTTTGCTTCTAGCAAAATGCACTGATTCTTTTAAAGCCATTAATGAGCAATATTGGGCAGTACATAGCTGCAAATGTGTTCAAGTATTATTGATCCTACATCTATAAAACTAATCTCATCTGGGCAGAATTTATGAACAATAATAATGCAAACGGTTCCACAGTCCATACTAAAGAAATAAAGAAGAAAATTCACGTGCATAAGGCAAGATTATAAGATCACTAGGGAGAAACAATTTCTGAAGCCTTATTATATTCTGCTACCAGCATATCATGGCACTTAATCACTGTTAAATATAAATCTAATAAAAGGAGATCATCAATGGTGACCAATGAAATGTTAACAAAGTCTTTCCATATAACCAAACCATTATGACAATTCTGTAATTTGGATTGATGTTACCACTCTCCTTAGGCATTACTAGAACATTATGCACAAATTATCTGTAAGGTTACTCCTATATTATTTCATATTTTATGACATAATACTTAGAAATATTTTGCTACTTAAATAGAAACATCAAGTAAATAGATTGTTTTCATTTTCCAACTTTGTAAAATACATGTGTCATCCATGGGTCCAACTGGACATTAGATCTCTCTCCCTTGAATGTCCATGAACCCCCTCAAACCTCTCATGTCCAAAAATCTTGGGCTAGCTCTTGGGGAGTTGGGGTAGCAGAGGAGCTTTGGAACCTCCAAGACTGGCCCTTACAGCTTCTTTAGAGGAAGAATGGTGGGAAAATGGAAACTCCCCCATGAATGGGAAAGGAGAAGGGAAAACAGGAATTTAACCACTTCCATATGTATCCTATTTTTATGTCCCATTTTATCTTCATTGCTGCAAAATAAATACAACTGAATTATTCTCAGGCAACACAAAAGACTACCTGACAAAGCAACTAGAAGTAATCACTAAAACGCATCATAACAAAGAGATCATATTTTGCCAAAAGCTTCCACACTAGTTCTCTTCCCTGCTTTTATGGGATTGCCCCAGATTTATAGGGCTGAGAGTTGAAATGCAAGTATTTAATATTTTTCTTCTACTACCTACTCTCAACTCAAATAGCAGGAATGAGAAAGAACAACAATCTAGATAATATAAACAAATGTGTAGGAATTCCCAAAATTTGCTCAATCTTCTTAAAAACCCTCTCTCAAAATTGTAAACAACGAATCATACGCCGCCCCCTTCAGGGGTTTAGGATCGCTGCTGTTAACAACGGCAGCCTGCTGGCCAGAAAGCTCAGAGCCAGAGAGCAGAACCTGATTTTTCCTCTTAGC
>ML109501.1:38733-77017 GCA_003697995.1 Taxidea taxus jeffersonii | reverse complement strand
CGAGTGATGTGGAGCACTTTTTCATGTGTCTGTTGGCCATCTGGATGTCATCTTTGCAGAAATGTCTGTTCGTGTCTTCTGCCCAATTCTTGATTGGATTCTTTGTTCTTTGGGTGTTAAGTTTGCTAAGCTCTTTATAGATTTTGGATACTAGCCCTTTATCTGATATGTCATTTGCAAATATCTTCTCCCATTCTGTCGGCTGTCTTGGTTTTGTTGACTGTTTCCTTCACTATGCAAAAGCTTTGATCTTGATGAAGTCCCAGTAGTTTATTTTTGCCCTTGCTTCCTCTGCCTTTGGCGATGTTTCTAGGAAGAAGATGCTGAAGCTGAGGTCGAAGAGGTTGTTTCCTGTGTTCTTTTCAAGGATTTTGATGGATTCCTGTCTCACATTGAGGTTTTTCATTCATTTGGAGTTTCTTTTTTGTGTGTGGTGTAAGGAAATGGTCCAGTTTCATTCTTCTGCATGTGGCTGTCCAATTTTCCCAACACCATTTGTTGAAGAGATTGTCTTTTTTCCACTGGACATTCTTTCCTACTTTGTCAAAGATTGGTTGGCCTTTTAGAGTTGAGGGTCCATTTCTGGGCTCTCTGTTCTGTTCCATTGATCTATGTGTCTGTTTTTGTGCCAGTACCATACTGTCTTGACGATGACAGCTTTGTAATAGAGCTTGAAGTCTGGAATTGTGATGCTGCCAACTTTGGTTTTCTTTTTCAACATTCCTTTGGCTATTGGGGGTCTTTTCTGGTTCCATATAAATTTTAGAGGAGTATTTGTTCCATTTCTTTCAAAAAAATTGATGGTATTTTGATAGGGATTGTATTAAAAGTGTAGATTGCTTTAGGTAGCATAGACATTTTCACAATATTTGTTCTTCCAATCCATGAGCATAGAACGTTTTTCCATTTCTTTGTGTCTTTCTCAGTTTCTTTCATGAGTACTTTATAGTTTTCTGAGTACAGATTCTTTGTCTCTTTGGTTAGGTTTATTCCTAGGTATCTTATGGTTTTGGGTGCAATTGTAAATGGGACCAACTCCTTAATTTCTTTTTCTTCTGTCTTGCTATTGGTGTATAGAAATGCAACTGATTTCTGTGCATTGATTTTATATCCTGACACTTTACTGAATTCCTGTATGAGATCTAGGAGTTTTGGAGTGGAGTCTTTTGGGTTTTTCACATAAAGTATCATTTCATCCGCAGAGTGAGAGTTTGACTTCTTTGCTGATCAGATGCCTTCAATTTCTTTTTGTCCGATTGCTGAGGCTAGGACTTCTAGTACTATGTTGAATAGCAGTGGTGATAGTGAACATCCCTGCCATGTTCCTGACCTTAGGGAAAAAGCTCTCAGGTTTTCCCCATTGAGGATAATATTCGCTGTGGGTTTTTCATAGATGGCTTTGATGATATTGAGGTATGTACTCTCTGTCTCAACACTGTGAAGAGTTGTGAACAAGAAAGGATGCTGTACTTTGTCAAATGCTTTTTTAGCATCTATTGAGAGTATCATATGGTTCTTGTTCTTTCTTTCATTAATGTATCACATTGATTGATTTGCAGATGTTGAGCCAAGCTTGCAGTCCAGGAATAAATCCCACTTGGTCGTGGTGAATAATCATTTTAACATACTGTTGGGTCCTATTGGCCCGTGTTTTGATGAGAATTTTTGCATCTGTGTCCATCAAGTATATTGGTCTGTAATTCTTTTTGATGGGTGTCTTTGTCTGGTTTTGGGATCAAAGTAATGCTGGCCTCATAAAATGAGTTTGGAAGTTTTCCTTCCATTTCTATTTTTTTGGAACAGTTTCAGGAGAATAAGTATTAATTCTTCTTTAAACGTTTGGTAGAATTCCCTTGGGAAGCTGTCTGGCCCTGGGCTCTTGTTTGTTGGGAGATTTTTGATGACTGCTTTAATCTCCTTACTGGTTATGGGTCTGTTCAGATTTTCTATTTCTTCGATTTTAGTAGTTTATGTGTCTAGGAATGCATCCATTTCTTCCAGATTGTCAAATTTGCTTGTGTATAGTTGCTCATAATATGTTCTTATAATGGTTTGTATTTCTTTGGTGTTGGTTGTGATCTCTCCTCTTTCATTCATGATTTTATTTATTTGGGTCCTTTCTCTTTTCTTTTTGATAAGTCTGGCCAAGTGTTTATCAATCTTATTAATTCTTTCAAAGAACCAGCTCCTAGTTTCATTGATTTATTCTACTGTTCTTTTGGTTTCTATTTCATTGATTTCTGCTCTGATCTTTATTATTTATCTTCTCTTGCTGGGTTTAGGCTTTCTTTGCTGTTCTTTCTCCAGCTTCTTTAGGTATAGGGTTTGGTTGTTTACTTGGAACTTTTCTTGTTTCTTAAGAAAGGCTTGTATTGCAATATACTTAATTCTCAGGACCACCTTTGCTGTGTTCTAAGGATTTTGAACAGTGTGCTTTGATTTTCATTTGTTTCCCTGAATTTTTTCAATTCTTTAATTTCCTGGTTGACCCATTCATTCTTTAGTAGGATGCTTTTTAGCCTCCATGTCTTTGAGTTCTTTCCAACTTTCCTCTTGTGGCTGAGTTCTCATTTCAAAGCATTGTGGTCTGAAAATACGTAGAGAATGATCCAATCTTTTGGTACTGGTTGAGACCCGATTTGTGACCCATGATGTGATCTATTCTGGAGAATGTTTCATGTGCACTAGAGAAGAATGTGTATTCTGTTGCTTTAGGGTGGAATATTCTGAATATATCTGTGATGTCCATCTGGCCCAGTGTGTCATTTAAGGCCTTTATTTCCTTGTTGATCTTTTGCTTAGATGATCTGTCCATTTCAGTGAGGGGGGTGTTAAAGTCTCCTATTGTTATAGTATTACTGTTGATGTGTTTCTTTGATTTTGTTATTTTTTTTTTTAAAGATTTTATTTACTTATTTGACAGAGAGATCACAAGTAGGCAGAGAGGCAGGTGTAGAGAGAAGGGGAAGCTGGGAGAGCCTGATGAGGGACTTGATACCAGGACCCTGAGGGACCAGGACCCTGAGACCATGACCTGAGCTGAAGGCAGAGGCCTAATCCACTAAACCACCCAGATGCCCCTGATTTCTTTATTAATTGGTTTATATAATTGGCTGCACTCATGCTAGGGGCATAGATATTTAAAATTGTTAGATCTTCTTGTTGGACAGACCCTTTAAGTCTGATATAGTGTCCTTCCTCATCTCTTATTATGGTCTTTGGCTTAAAATCTAATTGATCTGGGGGCGCCTGGGTGGCTCAGTGGGTTAAAGCCGCTGCCTTCGGCTCAGGTCATGATCCCAGGGTCCTGGGATCGAGCCCCGCATCGGGCTCTCTGCTCTGCGGACAGCCTGCTTCCTCCTCTCTCTCTGCCTCTCTGCCTACTTGTGATCTCTGTCTATCAAATAAATAAATAAAATCTTTAAAAAAAAAATCTAATTGATCTGATAAAAGGATTGCCACCTCAGCTTTCTTTTGATGTCCATTAGAATGGTAAATTGTTTTCCACCCCTCACTTTAAATCTGAAGGTGTTTTTGCCTCTAAAATGAGTTTCTTGCAGACAGCATATTGATGGGTCTTGCTTTTTTATCCATTCTGATACCCTGTGTCTTTTGATTGGGGCATTTAGGCCATTTATATTTAGGGCAACTACTGAAAGATACACGTTTAATGCCATTGTATTTCCTATAAGGTGACTCTTACTGTATATTGTCTCTGTTCTTTTCTGGTCTGTTACTTTTAGGCTCTCTCTCTTTGCTTAGAGGACCCTTTCAATATTTCCTGTTGGGCTGGTTTGGTGTTTGCAAATTCTTTTAGTTTTTGTTTGTCCTGGAAGCTTTCTAAATCTCCTTCTATTTTCAGTGATAGCCTAGCTGGATATAGTATTTTTGGCTGCATATTTTTCTTGTTTAATGCTCTGAATATATCATGCCAGTTCTTTCTGGCCTGCCAGGTCTCTGTGGATAGGTCTGCTGCAAATCTAATATTTCTGCCATTGTGTGTTACAGACCTCTTGCCCTGAAGTGCTTTCAGGATTTTCTCTTTATCACTGAGACTTAAAAGTTTGATGATGGGGTGTGGACCCATTTTTATTGATTTTGGGGGGGCTCTTTGTGCCTCCTGGATTTTGATACTTGTTCCCTTCACCAAATTAGGGGGATTCTCTGCTATAATTTGTTCCAATATACCTTCTTGCCCTCCCTCCCTCTTCCTTCTTCTGGGATCCCAATTATTCCAATATTGTTTCATCTATGGTATCACTTATCTCTCGAATTCTCCGCTTGTGATCCAGTAGTTGTTTATCTCTCTTTTTCTCAGTTTATTTATTCTCCATCATTTGGTCTTCTATATCACTAATTCTCTCTTATGCCTCATTTATCCAAGCAGTAGGAGCCTCCATTTTTAATTGCACCTCATTAGTAGCTTTATTGATTTTAACTTGTTAGATTTTAGTTCTTTTATTTCTCCAGAAAGGGATTTTATTTCTCCAGGAAGGGATTCTCTAGTACCTTCCATGCTTTTTTTTGGAGCCCAGCTAGCACTTTGATAATTGTCATTCTGAATTCTTAGATCTGACATCTTACTAGTGTCCATATTGATTAGGACCCTAGCCATTGGTACTGCCTCTTGTTCTATTTTTTGAGGTGAGTTTTTCCACCTTGTCATTTTATCCAGATAAGAATAGATGAATGAGAGAACAAAATACTAAAAGGGTGACTACAACCCCAGAAAAATGTACACTAAACAAATTGGAAGAGACCCAAAACTGGGGCAGGGGATGGAGGTGAAGAAAGGAGAAAACAGAACAAAACTATTAGACTGGTGAATAGAACAGAGCCACACACTTGATTTTGGGTGTATTTTGGTCTGTTAGAAGAAACTACCTCCCAAAATTTTAAAGAAAGAAAAACTTTATTTATATATATAAAAATAAGCGTAAACATGATATAGGGATGGATATGAATGTAAAGGTGAAAATTAAAAGATTCTAAAAAAGGGATTGATAAGAAGTTGGTTGATAAAAGAAACAAGAAAAAAAAAGGAAAGAATGTGATTAGGCTGGAGACTAGAACAAAGCCATGCACTAAATTTAGGGTATATTTTGATCTGTTAGAAGAAACTATCTAAAAATTAAAAGAAAAAGAATAACCTATATGTATCCAAAAAATTAGGCTAAATACAATAAAGGGATAGAATATGACTGTAACAATGAAAATTAAAGATTTTTTAAAAGATACTGATAAGATAAAATAGTTAAAAAATGTTAAAATAGGAAAGAGGAAAAATTTAAAAAGGAGAATAAGAGAAAATAAAATTAAAAAAATTTAACTTTGAAAGACTGAAGAATCATGGGAAAAAAGCCATGAATTCTATGTGTTGCTTTTTCCTCCTCTGGAGTTCTGCAGTTCTCATTGATCAGTGAACTTGGTCTTGGCTGGATGTTTTTGCTAATGTTCCGGGGGATTGGCCTGTTGCGGTGATTCTCAAATGTCTTTGCCGGAGGCGGAATTGCACCGCCCTTTCGGGGGGGCCAGGCTAAGTAATCTGCTCCGTTCGTTCTTGGGAGATTTTGTTCCCTGAATGCTTTCCGTACTGCTTTGGAGGACCGGAATGAAAATGGCGGCCTCCCAGTCTCCAGTCTGGAGGAGCTGAGAGCTCGGGGCCCCACTCCTCCATGCGCCCTCAGATAAAAAGGGTCAATCACTCCGATCTCCCTGGTCTCCAGCCGTGCTCTAAATACACCCGGCCTGTGACCGAGCATTTCCAGCTCTGGCGCACAGCCCTGTTTGGAGTCTCCAAACCCAGCAGATTCCTGCCACGCTGCTCCTCCCAGTGGAGGAACGTGAGTCTCCCCGGATCTGCCCTTTGTAGGGTCCTTGCTCGAAGAACTGTGTCCTGACTGTACCTTGGATCATGGTTTAAGGTCACCCTGAGCTGGGACCTCACTCCTTGGCACCGTGTCTGTAGTCGGCTTCCCCGCTCTGATACCTGGGAGCTCTGCCACACTGAGACACCCCCGATTCTTCTGTGACCCCACAGTTTCTGAGACCACGCTGTCCCTGAGTGGGCTTCACCCTGGCTTAGCCTCTGGAGCGATGTCCCTCAATGGAGCAGACTTCTAAAAGTTCAGATTTTGTGCTCCATTGCTCCACCGCTTGCTGGGAGCCGGCCCCTCCCCTGCGGTCTGTCTTCCCGTCACTTTGGATTCACTTCTCTGCATGCCCTACCTTCCAGAAAGTGGTCGATTTTCTATTCCTAGAATTGCTGCTCTTCTTCTCTTTGATCTCCTCTTGGATTTGTAGGTGTTCGGAATGGTTTGATAAGCTATCTAGCTGAACTCCTGGGCCCCGATAATATTAGTTCTAGTCCTCTGCCATCTTGCTCCAGATACCTGATTTTCTTGCTCAGTTTATCCTTTGGTGAAGTTTAAAGTACAAGGTAGTGAGGATTCCAGGAAGGCTACAACGTGGCTACAATGTGGGGTCAACGCTATGGACACTGCATCAAAGGCTGACTTCCCGCTGGTCAAATATGTCTGTCTGTCTCCCATGCATGGTGTGAGGGACCTGCCCGCCACCAGCCCTCTGTGCTGGTCCAGCCTGAGGGCCTGTCCTGGCACTGGCTGCCCAGCACTGAGATAGGAGTGGGTGATTGTGCAAGGAGGCGACGTTGTACCTGTGAGCCATGGAGGAGATTTTGCCGTCTTGTTTCCTGGGGGTATTCATGCCAGCAAGGATGTGAGGACTCGATGAGAAGCACTTTGTGACACATTTCATGCAGGAGCTTGAAAGAATGCTTTTAGCTCTGAGGGGAGATGCAGAGGGGCAGGGAAGGGCCGGCAGAGGAGAGGTGGGGGCTTGGCCGGTAGAGCCCATACTATGGTTGCTAGGTGTGAAAGTATTTGGAGTACAGAGTCAGGATTAAATACATAGTGTCCATGTTTAAAAACAAAAGTGCAGATTTTGGCAAGGTGATGGTAGTTGTAGTTTTTTGGATCTCCCCAAATCATGCCGTGAACATGGGTTTTTGCTGGGATAGCAAAGCTCAAGCTCATGGAGGAGGTCTACACCAGTTAAAGGTGACAAGTATCGGCAGAAACCCTTAATCTGAGCATGTCATCAGCATCTGTGTGGGAGGAAGCTGAAGGTCTAGTGGACCCAAGAACCCCCAAATAACCCTCAGGAAGCTGAAATCTCAGTAAGCCAACTTTAGAGCAGCCCCTGGAACCGGGGGATGGTTTGCACACTCCAGTGGGTGAGCAGGAGGGATTTGCTGTAAGGCCTCCCAGGGCTGGAGCAGTTGGTGTCCCAGGAATGCTTAGGACAAAGTCCCACACTGAGGAGAAACTGCTGGGGATGGGATCACAAAGGAAGCAAGCGCTGGTGCAGGAGGGACAAAGGAAAGACTCCTCTCTCCCTCCAGCCAGAGAGAACAGAGCCAGAACTTCGCAGAAAGTAAGTGTATTTTTAAACACATCACAAAGTCGACAGCAAAGGGGGCTCTAGAGCCCTGAATAAAACTACCTTAGTTCAAGCTTCTCTTCCAGAAGAATGAGTGTCACCTATAAATAGGCAACAGAAGAAAAGATTGAGGTAGTGCTATTGCCAACCTAAAAGTAACTTGCAGAATGACCTGCCTACAGTGAAATCACACCATCAACACATGCCTGTAAAAAAATGACAACAATGTTTCAAAAAGGTATCTATAGACTTAAGAAAAACATGCAAGAACAACATAAGACAGAACTAGAAAAGATGGGAAATTGAGAACTCAGGAAAGAATTAGAAAGAGGAAGCATTTTAAATAGGAAGGAAAAACCAGAAGGAACACGGGAATGAATCAATGCGACAATGTTTGAAAATCAATAGAAGATGAATAAGAGGAAAATAAAAAATAAAACCAAGATGAATAAAAAGGATTTAAGAGAAAGTGGCAGTTACAAAAAATAGGCAAAAGTTTTAACATTTATGCAATAGGTTTCCCCAAAGAAGAAAACTGAAGCAAGGAAATAGAAAAACTATAATTTTAGAAAACATTCCCAGGATTACAAAAACCCCAAAAAGTTTGAAATTATGCATTGCAGGAGAACACCCCCAAACTGAATAAATAGACTCAGAATGACCAACAGGACATATTGTAATAAAGTTATTATACTTTATTATTATTATTTTTTAAAGTTACCATACTTTAAAGAAAACAAGTATGTCCTTTAGTATTCAAACAAATGATCCAGTAACTAACAATAGAAAAAATATGGGATTGCTATCCAGAATTGTGCACAGCAACATTTTAGGTCAGAAGGAACATGAGGTTGTGGTGACTGGGGTGTGCATTATAATTCATTGAGCCCCACATTTGTGTCATGTCTTTTTGTGTATGGTGTGAAGGAGGCAGGAGGTACCTCCCTGCAGCTCACATAACCTGTGATAAGGTGGGCTCGCAAGAGAAGTTTTAAAATGTGATTTTATTTTTATTTTATTACTTTTTTTTTTAAAGATTTTATTTATTGATTTGTCAGAGAGAGAGAGAGAGAGAGGGAGGGAGTGAGCACAGGCAGACAGAAAGGCAGGCAGAAGCAGAGGGAGAAGCAGGCTCCCTGCCGAGCAAGGAGCCCGATGCGGGACTCGATCCCAGGACGCTGGGATCATGACCTGAGCCGAAGGCAGCTGTTTAACCAACTGAGCCACCCAGGCATCCCTTATTTTATTACTTTTTAGTGTGTCTTTATTTTATTTTTTTTTTAAATTTTATTTATTTATTTGACAGACAGAGATCCACAGGTAGGCAGAGAGAGAAGAAGGGAAGCAGGCTCCCCGCTGAGCAGAGAGCCCAATGCAGGGCTCGATCCCAAGACCCTGGGATCGAGCCCTGAGCTGAAGGCAGAGGCTTTAACCCACTGAGCCACATTAAAGGCGCCCATTTAATGTGATTTTAAAGAAGAGCTGAAACTCTGTGTGTGTGTGTGTGTGTGTGTGTGTGTGTGTGTGTATGTGTGTGAGACATTTAAACATCCACAACCGACTTCACATAAAACAAAAAACAAAAACATATATGGGTCAGACACACATGTGGGACCTGAATTTGGCTCCTGGGTGGCTGTGGTGTCTCCTCGTCGGACTGTCAGCTCCAGGACAGGCCTCGAGGCCCGGTGACTGGGGCCCGGCAGCACCCGGACACCTGGGGCTCCTGTGCACCCGTCCACTCTCTCTGAAAGGAGATGCTGCAAAAGACACACCGGGTCACGTGGTGGAGGGGCTCTTCCTCATTGTTAGTATGGATTCTAAACATCTTCTCACTTTTATTATTTTATTATTATTTTTAAAGAGGTAGTAGGGACCACAGGAGGAAATAGGTCAGATTGAAGGCCCACACCAGTGTGGCACGGATTCTGGGTCTCCTGGCTCTCCAGCCAGAGCTTTCCACCGAGGAGAGCTGCTTGCCCAATGCCCGACCCACAGCTGGTACAACCACTGGTTCCAGCCTCCCCATAGGGGGCCCCTCCTGTCCTAATTCCTTCCCTTCCTCAGTCTCTAGGGAGCATTTTCTGAGTGCTCCAATGGAAAGTCGCCGCTCTAAATTTCTGTTGCATTTACTTTCTTTACAAACGGTAGTGGATATTCCCTTCTTAAAACCAAACATTGCCCACATCTCTCCAAGTGGACTTGTAGCTCGTTGGGGTCCAACACCACTTATTGCTGGGACTGGGCACACAGTAGGTACTCAGTGAATATCTGGAGGACATTCCAAACATGCTAACCGAGTGAACCACGGGAGTGAATTGAATTCGGTCCCACCTCTTAAGAGTTGGCGTGGGGCAAATTACATGTCTTCTCTGGCCTCATCCTCTTCTGTAAGTGGGGATGATATTACATTTACTGGTAGCACATTTGTGAGGGTTATGTGAAAAATTGGGCACAAAACACTTAGCCTAGTGCTAGACAGGTAAGGTAGCAAGTAGTCAATTAGCTGGGACACCTATATTTTTAAGCAGAAGGTGAGGTGCTCTTTTTGAATTCTCTGCTTATTTCCCCCTATTTCTTCTTTCTCTAATTTTCTCATATCATTATTTAAAAAAAAATAAACTTTATTGTTTAGAACGGTTTCAGATTTATGGTGACAATAGTATAGGGAGTTCCTTTACGCCCTGCCCCTGGTTCCTCTATTACAGCATCTTTCATGTTATGGTACATTTGTTACAATTAATGGACTGATGTTGATGTTTATTAATAAGTACAGACCGTAATTTACTCAGATTTCCTTAGTTTTAATCTAATGTCATTTTTTCTGTCCCAGGGTCCCATTCGGGATATCACATTCCATTTTTTGGTCATATCTCCTGAGGCTCTTAGCTGTATTTCTTGGACTTTCTTTGTTTTGGGTGATGTTGGCAGTTTTGAGGAGTTCTGTAGAATGTCCCTCTATTGGTATTTTTCACATGACTAGACTGTGGTTATGGGTTTTTGGGAGGAAAACCGCAGAGATAAAGGGTCAATTTTACTGCATCATTTCAAGGTACAGACTTAGAACCTGACTTTCCCATTGCTGTTGACCGTGGTCCTCGGGCTGAGGTGGTGTTTGTCAGGTTTTTCCGCTGTAGTTACTCTTTTAATCTTCCATTTCCACACTGTCCTCTGGAAGGAAGTCACTAGTGTAGCCTACTAAGTTGTGCTCAGTTTTCTCGAGGGGGGTCTATCTAAATCAGTTGTTTGGAATTCTGCATAGATTTGTTTCTTTTCTCACATTTACTTTTTTGATCATTTCATATCCAAATTGACTTATGCTTTAGTTTATAATTGATACTACTGCTCAAATTGTTCCATCTTTGGTCACAGGGAACTCTTTCAGTTGGTTCCTTTGTCTTTCTGATATACTCCCATAATGTGTGTGTGTGTGTGTGTGTGTATGTGTATTTTTTTTAAAGATTTATTTATTTGACAAATCACAAGCAGGCAGAGAGGCAGGCAGAGAGAGGGGGGAAACAGGCTCCCTGCTGAGCAGAGAGCCCGATGTGGGGCTTGATCCCAGGACCCTGAGATCATGACCTGAGCCGGAGGCAGAGGCCTAACCCACTGAGCCACCCAGGTGCCTGTGTGTGTGTGTGTATTAAGCATGTTCTTACTTTCTGGCACTCCAAGAAGCCCCAGGCTCATCTTGTGTATTTCTTGCCTCAGTTCTAGAATCAGCCATTTCTCCAAGGAGCCCTAGTTCCTTTTATTGGAGAAAGATATTTAAAATTACCATCTGGGCAGTAGATGGGTTCTTTGCTACTGGACTGTCATTGTTTGGAGGCCTTTGCAGCTGAGAGCAAGGTAATGTATGTATGTACACTAAGCCATCTCTGTCTATCATCTCTCTCTATCTGTCATCCATTTACCTATCAATTTCTACATGTAACCATTTGTGTCCGTATTAAGCTAGATGTGAGCTTGTACTGATGTCTCCAGCTCTAATCCATGATACTTAACTCCCCCTCCCCCCGCCTTATCTGGAACCTCCCACTCCACTTGCCTAACTTGAATTCTGATATACCTGTGTGGCAGTATTAGGATTGTGAGCCTGTGCCACCGTGGGAAGAACTTTATCAACTCAAGTACACTGTTTATGTGCCTTCCTTGTGCTTTGGCTTGCAGACATCACTCATTTCCAAAGTGACTTAAGTCAGCACCCTCCCTCCCCCCCTCCCTTCAGAGTGAAGCTTACTTCACTCTTCGTGCTGTACCGTTTAAATTGGGTGTTGGAGCAAGTGCAGTGTTATGTATCCACACCTATGGTGTCGTGAGGAATAGCTTCACCACTCTCGAAAGGTCCCCTGGGCTTCATCTATTGGGATTTCCCACCTCTTCCCCATTCGGCTGGCACCCACTGACCTGTTCACTGTGTCTAGAGTGTTGCCTTTTCTAGAAGATCATATCATTGGGATGATACAGTACGTAGATTCTTTCAGACTGACTTCTCTTAGCAATATGTAGATTTATCCATGACTTTTTGTGACTTGATAGCTTATTTCTTTTTATCCCTGAATAATATTCCATCATGAAGATACTCCAGTTTGTTTATATGTTCACTACTGGAAGACGTCTTTTTTATCATAAAAATTTAAAAAGATTGTTAGCGTGGACTAACAGGAGGGCATCCGCGGCCCTCCCGTGTTCTGCCAGCAGATGGCAGTGTGGTTCTTCAGAGAGCCGGGCCGGCAGGCGGTTTCTGCATCATTTCAAGGTACAGACTTAGAACCTCCCCTTGCCGTGTTCTGGCCCATTGGCACTTCTGGTGCCTGCCTCAGAACGTCCCAGCTCTGTGGGCCCATCCAGCTAAGCTGGCCCACTGCTGCTAAAGGGGCTGCCAGATGGCCAGCACAACGGCCAGATGTGGCCGTGCCAGGTGCTACACAGTCACCACAGCTTTGCTCTCCCGCCCTTTCTTTTATTTTTAAAAAGACATTATTATTATTATTTTTAAAGATTTTATTTATTTATTTGACAGACAGAGATCGCAAGTAGGCAGAGAGGCAGGCAGAGAGAGAGGAGGAAGCAGGCTGTCCGCAGAGCGGAGAGCCCTATGCGGGGCTCGATCCCACGACCCTGGGATCATGACCTGAGCCGAAGGCAGCGGCTTTAACCCACTGAGCCACCCAGGCGCCCCTTATTATTATTATTTTTAAGATTGATTGATTTGTCAGGGAGAGAGAGAGCATGAACAGGGGGGAACAGCAGGCAGAGAGAGAAGCAGGCGCCCCGCGGAGCAAGGAGCCCCATACAGACTTGATCCCAGGATCCTGGCATCATGACCTGAGCTCAAGGCAGACGCTTAGCTGACTGAGCCACCCAGGCGCCCCAAGACTTAATTTTTTCTTTTTCTTTTTTTAAAGAGATTTATTATTTTTTTAAAAGATTTTGTTTATTTATTTGTCAGAGAGAGAGAGCAGGTGGAGCAGCAGAGGGAGAGGGAGAAGCAGGCTCCCCACTGAGTGGAGAGCGGGATGTGGGACTCCATCCCAGGACCCTGAGACCATGACCCGAGCGCAAGGCAGACGCTTAACGGACTGAGCCACCCAGGTGTCCTGAGACTTAATTTTTTCAAAAAAAGTTTTAGATTCACAACAAAATTGAGAGGCAGATACAGATTTCCCATATACCCCTGCTCCCACATCTGCGCAGCCTCCCCCTCCCCCCTGTTATTAATACCCCCAGTGGAGTGGTCCATTTGTTACATTTGATGAACCTACAGGGATGCATTATACTTGCTAAAATCCATAGCTTTTATTCTGTTTCGCTCTTGGCGTTGTGTGTTCTGTGGCTTTGGGTAAATATGTAAGAACATGTATTCATCATTATGGTATCATACAGAATTTTTCACTGCCCTAAAAATCCTGGTGCTCCAGTGATTCATCCCCCACCCCCACTCCCCTGATTCCCCCTCCCCCGCCAGCACGGATCTTTCACTGTGTCCATGGGTTTGCCTTCTCCAGAATGTCCTGGAGTTGGAATCACACACTATGTAGCCTTTTCAGGTTGGCTTTTTTCACTTAGCCATGTGCACTTAAGGTTGTAGGCTCATTTAAAGCTTGGTAGCTCATTTCTTTTTAGTGCTGACTAATATTCCATTGTTGGGAGCTACCACAGTTTAGCCGTTCACCTTCGGAAGGACACCTTGGCTGCTTCCACGTTTTGGCAAACATGAATAAGGCTGCAGTTATGAATTAAACATTCATGTGCAGGTTTTTGTGTGGACATGTTTTCAACTCCTTTGGGTAAATATCAAGGAGCACAATTGCTGGTCCGTATAGTGAGGGTGTGTTTGATTTTGTTAGAAACTGCCAAACTGTCTCCCCCAGTGGCTGCAGCCTTTTCATCTTTGCCATCAACAATCTCATATCCTTTCCCTCCCCCTCTGGGACTCTTGCTTTGCAGCCCTTTGTGGCTTTCCCCTGATTTTGTCCTGTTTTGTCTTGAACAAGGAAACCCCATGTGGATTTCATTATCTGCAGCAAGAAACAGACAGCTACGGGTTCCTGTCTATAGTGCTGTTTCCTGTCTAAGCAAGGGCTAAAGGATTATGTTCGCTAGGACCCTAGAAACTTCCTGCCGTCTCCATGTGTTGTGTTTTGTACTTTGTAGCCTCAGGACTCAGGAAGTCTGGTCAGTTTGGTGGTTTGGAGCTCAGCACCAACTAGTCAGATCAGAATCCTTTGTTGAGACCCCAGGTGAGCCAGATTTCTTTTCTTCCATGATCATACCCAGTACCTTCAAACTCACCACCATGGTCATGGTGTCCTGGCTTCTCCTCTCTCATCCCTGTCTCTTCAGTCTAAAAATGAGGTCCTGTAGCTCCCACCTTCAGGACCATCCCTCCCAGGCTCTAGGACCTTACCCATCCTCTGCCCAGCTGAATGCTGAGTTGATTCTGAGTCCTTTTTTCTGCAGTTGGGTCTCTCCCTTGTGCCCACTTCTAGGACAGGGCCTGGGCTGCTGAACGATCCTGCCTGCTTGAGGTCCACTTTTATTTCCTGCTCAGCCTTCTGAGTGGCTGCTGGACTTCACAAGGGCAGAAGTACTAACCTGGTAGGATGGAGTAGACCTATCACTTATCCACTGTATGACCTTTGTTTTGTTCCCTGACTTCTCTGAACCAATTTCTTCCTTTGCTAGTTCTCATTCTCCCACTTCCTCTGCATTCCCGGGACCAGGAATGTCCCAGCTTGATTGGTGCCAACTCTTTGTCTGTCTTTCTCACGCCCAGATTACAGAACTCCAGGTCCCTTCATCCTGGCGGGACACTCCCCTTTTGCTGGCCTCTGCAGAGGTGCCACTAGCCTGGGACCCTGCCTTGCACTCCGTTTCCAGCACTCTGTTTTCAACACTCTGTTGCTGTTTGGGTGTTGCTGCCTGCCCCCAGGGGTGGGTAGGTTCCGATCCCTGATCCTGCCAGGCCACTCTGGGCTGGGGTCTGCCCTTCTCTCTCAGGGCATCAGGAGACACATTGCTTACTAACTTCCACAGCCCTGGACCTAGTTGCAATCCGGTGACGGAGCCTGGTTGATAGTGCAGCCCATCACCACCGTGGGTGCCTGGTTCAGAGAACATCTGGTAAGGAAGGTGCATTGCTTGCAGAAATAAAGCAAACACAAACCCTGACATGGATGATTTGGAACATCTGTGTCTATCAGTTCACTATAAAGACTGGCAGGAAAATGTATGTCAGAGATAGAACAATAGAAAGCTCTTATTTTTCTGAGTACTTCCTAAGCGTGGGTCCTCCTCTAAGTACTACACATTTCTTCTTTCCTATAATCCTCCCCCAGACCCTATAAGGTGGTTACTACTAAGAGTCCACAATTTTGTATGTAAAGAAGCTAAAGAGGAAATGAACAAATGACTTGATCAAGATTGCACAGTCAGTAAGTGATGGAACCAGGAACCTCGCCTGACCGTCTGAGTCTGGAGATCGTGCTCCCATCTGAGAGGCTACACTGCCCTCATCCCCACGCTCATACTGATCCCACATAGGCAGCCGGTGTTTGCAGGGCTGGATATACTCCTTGCACAAGCTGGATGTGATGGGAAGCCTTGGGACCCTGGGGGACCCTGCTTCTGCTATGAAGGGAATTATATTTGCCATGATCGTGGACCAAGGCCTACATCTACGGAGGCAGATGTAAATGTTTCAGTTGTCCTTTGGCAGAGAGGTGACTAGAGTTGAGGTACCAGTGGGTCGAAACACCCATGTGCATGGGTGTCCATGTAAAAGGACAGTAAAGTAAAAGGGAAGTAGAAGGGAAGTCGTGACCTCTGCCCCCCTACCCCAGTGGGCAAGTGCAGAATTAGAGGACATGAGTATAAGCTAGACCTAATGCTAATTGGCAGAAATGCTTTCGTTGCCTTATGAAGCAAGGTTCGTTAACTAAAACATAATGTTCAGTGTGACTTTGGAATTACCTACGACGTAAAGTCTTATGAGGCAGCCGTGAAGTGGAGTTATTTATATTCTTACACTTTAGCATGCTAACTTATTGTATTGTTTAAAACCAAATCCACTTCCGGGAGATTTAAGGTGCCTATCTGGCCTCTTTTCAGAGAGCTTCCTACTAAGTTTGGACACCTTCACTTGTGAGGTCCTTGAATCCCTTTCTCTTTCTTTTGTTAGTGTCAGTCAGTGTCCCTCGTTGAGCATCTATGGGAAGAGATAATAGAACTTGTCTCTACCATCCAAGAATCTGTGATCTTTTGGACGTAGGTCTTATTGAGTGGACATATGGCCACACTACACCTGTGGTAGGAAGTGTACCAGCTGGATTCTCATTTGCCAGAACCCAACATTGACTCTGTCCATATTTAGGAGGAAAAAAGTGGAAGGAGAAGAGGTTTATGGAGGGTGGTAGGAGCAGCTGGTGTCCACAGGATGCAGTCCTGTGCCGAATCTGCCCTTCAGACCATCTCTCCGACTCAGCACCTGCGGCCAAGGCTCAGGGTCCCAGGAACCTGCCCTGTGAAGCCTGGGTCGCTGGCCTGCCTCGGGGGCCGTGGAGAAACAACGTGACCCCCTGACTTCTGCTGGTACAGGAGGTGGTGTGAGGGGGCAGGGGCTGGGCTTACCTCCTGCCAAGGCCTTGAAAGTTGGGGATTTCTCCCAAACGGGAGATGGAGGGGCTACCAGAAATGGAATGGTGTGTGCTGAAGGCTATAAAACTATAACACTGCCCCCTGTTGAGCCAGTGACAAAACACCAGTGACAGAGAGCTCCTGATACATATTTTACTTTATGCAGTATATAAGGTTTTTAAAAAAATTTTTATTTATTTATTTGACAGACAGAGATCACAAGTAGGTGGAGAGGCAGTCAAAGAGAGAGGAAGGGAAGCAGGCTCCCGGCTGAGCAGGAGCCTGATGCGGGGCTCGATCCCAGGACCCTGGGACCATGACCTGAGCAGAGGCAGAGGCTTTAATCCACTGAGCCACCTAGGTGCCCCAGTATATAAGGTTTTTAAAAAAGTTATGTTTGTAAGAAATCCTATGTCAGATGGACCAGGGCGCTACCTATAAAAAGGAGCTCTTGGTGCACCCTTTTACAAACTAGTGATGTGAAACATAGCCTCAGGCTGTTTGGTTTGAGGAGGATCGCCTTATAACGGATTGTTCTGAAGGAGATTCAGCTGCACAGGTGACTGCACAACTGTGGGGACGGCGGATCTGAGTTTTCCCATGAAGGCCCCTCCCCTCGAGTAGATCTTGATGGAAAATTCCATCACAGGCCCCGTAATCTCCTTAAAAACTGGGCACACTGGGATTCCCCTTTTTTTTTTCCTTTCTTCCATGTTTATCCCGTTGCCTTCATGGCTCCCTTCAGGGTGGTGAATGAGCCCGAGTATGTATTTTGTGCAGGTGTCCTTTTTAACATGGAAATACATCTAGGGAAGGATAACACTGTTAGAGCATAGTTCACTTTGATCATGGGGCGAGGCATATCCGAATCACTTTCTACAAATATTTGTGGGGTTCTACTTCCAAACAGGCATAGTTCTGTGAATATAAAGATCAGAGTGGCCCCAACCCCTTAGCATATAAGATTTTGCAAGGAAAGCAAAGAGCTGCTTACCTAAATGAATAAGCCCCCTGTATACAGTAGCATACACACACCTGTTGCTCTCTTCAGTGATTTTCACACATTTACACACTTGGGATTGCAGTTCTCTCATTTTGTAGGCTTGGATTCATCTTTATTATTATCTTGGCAGTAAGAAGACCCAGCCTTGCTGATGGAAATGGTAGCTCAAACGTCAGAAATGTATTTTCCTATCTTGTTGAGACAGACTTGAGAGGACTGGGATTAAGTTTGGGGCTCTCAGGGACCATCTATGTGTCAAAGTTCAACTCAACACACGGATCACCCCCTGAGAACTTCAGCACTCAGTAGATGCTCATTGTTGAAGCTCCCGCCTTCATACAAGTGTGTATGCGGGGCATTGGTTTAAAAGGCAAACTGTTCTAAGAGCTTTGGAAGATTTAGAGAAGAAAGCTATCATGGCCCTTTGTGGGGCAATAATCAGGAAAAGCTCAACAGAAGAGGTAGTGTTAGAAATAGGGACCCTGGGGGCACCTGGGTGGCTCAGTGGGTTGAAGCCTCTGCCTTCGGCTCAGGTCATGATCCCAGGGTCCTGGCATCAAGCCCCCGCATCAGGCTCTCTGCTCAGCAGGGAGCCTGCCTCTCCCTCTCTCTGTGCCTGCCTCTCTGCCTACTTGTGATTTCTGTCTGTCAAATAAATAAATAAAATCTTAAAAAAAAAAAAAAAGAAATAGGGACCCTGATCTTGGTGGAATTTCAACCAAGAAAGAGGAAAAGAGGGGCCCTGTGGAGTTGTGCTTGGATATGTGAACATAGCAGATTTGACAGTCAGTGAGAACCCCCTCCCCAGGACCAGCCTATTCAGTTTCATCAGGAAGATAGAATCGAGGATCTAGGTTCAGATGGTCAGGTAGAATATCTTTGAGGGAGTCTTCCTAAGTAAACAGTAGTCCCAAAGTTAGTCCTGTAATCCACATAAATGTGATTAAGCATCCAAATTGATAGCGTTCTTATTTAAAAAGTTTCCTCACTTATCAAACAGTCCCCTATTATGTACTAAACCTCCAGGCTTAGTGAGGAATGTTGTCACTAAAACACCCTAAAGGAAAAGCAAATAGGGCCATTGGTTCATGCGCAAAACTAATGTGATGGACCCATGACTTAAAGTCACATGCTCAGAGTTCCTGCAAGAATGAGGTGGCATGTGACTGTGGTCCTTGCTCAGTAATGGTCATTGAGGCCAGCAGTGCAGTTTGGAGCTGGCTGCACAGCGACATTGTGATTCCCAGTGGCCCGGAAACTGCACACCAGGTGGCCTTTGAGCTCTTCTCATGCGGAAACGCAGTGAGCTAAAGGCCACCAGCAGGTGCACCATACTTTCAAATATCTTGCCCCAGAGGAATGCTCTTTCTCCCATCATTTCCGTTAGTGCCGCTGAAGGCCGGAAGTTAGTACAGGAAGTTGGGTTGGCAAGGATCTACTTGGAGATAATTTCAAATAGACGATTCCTCTAGGAATAGATGGTCAATTTAGCACTGAGAGTGGGACACGGTAAAAGCTCAATCACAAAATCATACTGTTAATCTTAGCCTTCTGGTTACTATTTCTCTCCCCTCACTGGGCAGTTCTGATGCCCCCTCCTCCTTTTGTATCGATAATTTTCATTCTGGTTTTGAAACCCAAATCCAATTATGTCAACCTTCTGCTCAAAATCCTCCAAAGACTTCTGAGGCTCTTAGAATAAGGACCCTGGAATGTGCATGACTTGACATACTCCTCCCTCCCTAGGCTTCTCTCTCCTGCTCTTTTTAACTCCCTTTGTTCAAGCCCTACAACCTGACTTTCAGCCCCTGGTCTCTTCCAGACTCCTTCCCACAGGCCTTTGCACATACCACTAGCTCTGCTTAGCATGCTCACCTGCCCTGTCTCCACCTGTCAGCTCCCACTCACAAGTCAGATCTCAGTTAGAGTTTCATCATCTCAGGGAAGTACTCCCTGAGCTTCCTGACCACTCAGAGCCTCCCCCTCCCCAAGACCCTCTTACCACCACAGCTGCGGCTCTACGTAGCACTTACAGCCTCTATAAGCCAACATGTATTTGGTCAGGATTGGACTGTCGGTCTGTCTTCTCCACCAGACTGTCAGGTCCACGGTGTAAGAGGCCCTCTTTGTTCTCACAGTTTGGCCTCTAGGCTCCTAGCATAGTACCTCACACCTGGTAACAGAGTTTCACAAATAATTTTCCATTCATTCAACAAGTGTGTACTGAACGGCCATATGGGCCCATTTACAAAGTGAGAGAGGGGGAAAAAAAAGCCCAAAACATAATGGCGGTGGAATCACCGGAAGAGGGAGAGTTACAGAGACAATATGATTTAAAGAGGCAAATGAGGGGCGCCTGGGTGGCTCAGTGGGTTAAAGACTCTGCCTTCGGCTCAGGTCATGATCCCAGGTCCATGAGATCGAACCCCGCATCGGGCTCTCTGCTCAGCCAGAAGCCTGCTTCCTCCTCCCTCTCTGCCTGCCTCTCTGCCTGCTTGTGATCTCTGTCTCTGTCAAATTAATAAAATCTTAAAAAAAAAATAAAGAGGCAAATGAGTAAAGTCTAGTGGTTAGTCCGACAGTTTCTCAGTCTCTGACAGAGAGAGGCTCTTGGCGTGCCACACTTCGATTCATGTCTACTGCCTGGTTGTTGGTTTTCCAGGATGATGAACTCCCTGAGGTAGCCCGCACTTCCCGAGAGACATCAAAACAGTGGTGGGGAGTTGTTCCGAACTCTGGGAAATGCAGCGGAGAATGTTTGTTTCATTTCTGACACGCGTACTTGACGTAGCCTTTTATGGGGGGTTGCTCTAACCTGTTGGGAGCAGCAGGAAGTGTCACCTGTTCAGAAGCGATTCAGTCACAAGGCAGAATGTACTGTGATGGCTGTGGAAGAGAGCTACAGCCCAGATTTATTTATGTCATCTGAGACACATCTAGAGAATGCCATCTTTCAGAATGAAAATCAAATTCTGGAGACGAAGAACTGGTTTTTAAGGGACGTTTGTTTGCGCTGACAGGATCACTTGAAAGCATCAGCTTGCGTCTTTGTATCCAGAACTTACGGAGCTGTTGGATGAATACACAATACATCATTTGCCTTAGGCAGTACACTGTAAATATTTCATGGCTTTAAATATGTGTCATGATTAGGTATGTATTTTAGTAGTCAAGCGAATAAGGGTTTAAAGCAATGAAATGAAAGTATTTCCTTTCAGTTCAACATGTTTTCATCTGGGAGTTTTAAAAACATGTCACAAGGAAAATTCTCCAAGGCTAAGCTTCTCCAGACAATATCAGCAATGGGAAAGACATCCTGAGTCTTGGTCTTTAGTGCCTCCATTTTTTCTAGAAGAAAATTCCCTAAAAAGGGATGCCCGGGTGGCTCAATTGGTTAAGCATTTGCTTTTGGCTCAGATCATGATCCCAAGGTCCTAGAGTCAGGTCCCTCATTGGGCTCCTTGCTCAGTAGGGAGTCTGCTTCTCCCTCTCCCTCTGCCTGCTGCTCCCCTGCTTGTGCGTTCTCTCTCTCTGACAAATAAATAATTAAAATCTTAAAAAAAATTCATAGACGTCCATAGCTATTTTGCAAATTTGTTTTAGTATTAAATAATATTATTCCAAAAGCCAGTTTTAAAATAAACCAGTGAATAAATGTTGAAAGAGAGCTTTATTGTTGAAATGGCCTTAAAATAAAATGAATAAGTAAAGCAATAACATTCAACAAATATTATTGAACACTTACTATGTATGGGCTGTTTAATCTCCAAATTGAGATGACAATTAGTGGCTCTTGGCACCCTAAAGACCAAGATAAGATTGGTTTGAATCCTTAAATTTAGGTCCTGTGACAATTTCTCTAGCTTTAAAGGGATGTACCATTTAAGAGGGGAGCTAAGGCAAGTTCAGGAATAATTATAATATAGGAAAGAAGTCAAGTATACAGAGGAGAAAGAGAGAAGTCCTTGCATCTGGAAGAATCAGAAGATGCATCTCAAATTGTGGAGATATGTTAAATGAAGGCAGAGAATCCAATTATGGGCCAAGGAAATAGTGTGAGCAAGGATATGATATCAGGAGAGAGCAGGTACAGTTGTCCTTTGGTTGACTGATTCATGAGGTACCTGAAGTAAAGAGTAGTGAGGAAAGATAAGAGCAGGCAGATGACTTGGGACTTTGGAAGTTAAGGGTTTTGCCAATGGAGAAATTTCTAGATGTCCTGCCTAAAGGCTTGTTCTTATTCCCTGGCACTAATGACATCTGTGGACAATGATTTGTTTGAGGACCTGTTTTTAAAAGATTTTATTTATTTATTTGTTAGACAGAGAGAGCAAGCGAGCACAGGCAGACAGAGAGGCAGGCAGAGGCAGAGGGAGAAGCAGGCTCCCCGCCGAGCAAGGAGCCCGATGTGGGACTCGATCCCAGGATGCTGGGATCATGACCTGAGCCGAAGGCAGCCGCTTAACCAACTGAGCCACCCAGGCGTCCCTGAGGACCTGTTTTTAATTCTTCTGAGTATATACCCCAAAGTAGGCAAACTCCATTCTTTTTTTTTTTTTTTTTAAAGATTTTATTTATTTATTTGACAGACAGAGATCACAAGTAGGCAGAGAAGCAGGCAGACAGAGAGGAGGAAGCAGGCTCCCTGCTGAGCAGAGAGCCCGATGCGGGGCTCGATCCCAGGACCCCGGGATCATGACCCCAGCCAAAGGCAGAGGCTTTAACCCACTGAGCCACCCACGCACCCCACAAACTCCATTCTTAATCCTGACCTGATGGTTGGCCCCACCCCATTTTATAGTTGGATCCCAGATCCAAATCCTTCCTGCAGAACTCAAAAGCACCATTTCCCGATTTTGCTTGAATGTTCCTTTTATTTATTTATTCTTATTTTTTTATTTAAAAAATATTTATTTGGGGGAGAGAGAGAGAGCATGAATGGGGTGACAGAGGGAGAAGCAGACTCTCCACTGAGCAGGGAGCCCAAAGTGGGTCGATCCCAGGACCTTGAGATCATGACCTGAGCCACCCAGATGCCTCTGAATGGTCCCTTTAAATAAATCTTATGTTCTTTGTTGAAAGGCAGTGTGGGATAGGATTGAGGACATGAGGTCTGAAGCCAATTAGCTAAAATTGTTCGGCCTTCAGTTTAGCTAAAAATGTACTTAACTGTACCCTTCATTCCTCTTGAACTTGTGATTGGCATCGAGACAACTGGGGTTCTGAAGAGTATTTTCCAAATATCAGCGATTTCTCCATGCAGGTATGTATTAGATCCTTAAAATTTCAAGCCAGAAAGGACTTTCAGAGTGAGTGTGCTTGGAAATGCTGTTATTACACAAAGCCAACTGAGGCCTCCAGGGGACGCTATTTGGGGGGCTGAATTGTGGGGTAAACTCCAGATCTTCTGATGCAAGTCTGGGCCTTTTCCACCTCCCCACAGCCAGACCTCCCTCTGAGGCTCAGTCAGATCCTTTGTCCTTTCTCTTCTGGTTGAGAAAAAAAAGAACAAACACAGTACTTCTGAGTTATTCACTGAGTCAGTTGAGCTCAGATTTATCTCCAAAGTCTGGCTGTTATATGACCTTTCCTGAATATCATTCTCCAGGCGTGGGAGGGAAACCAGTCCTTCCCCTGGCCCCGACTTAGTATCCTTGGGAATTCTCTTATTTGTATTCCTGTCACTGCCACTTTTAATGCACCGAAGCCTGCGTTTAAAGCAATAACCAGCCTGACGTTTATGAAATAAAAGATTGATATCAGCTTCATGAAACTCAGGCAAAAGCAATATCTTTTCTATATCTTGCTATGCCTTTAACTCCAGGAACTTTTATACTCAGTGGCCACTGAAAAATGAAATAATAATAATGACAACCATTAAAAAAAAGTGATATCTTCTAAGAACTGCAGTTTTGAGTAATGTTTTCTTTAATTTCTTTATTGATTTAATGACAAGAGAAGATTAGACTTACCACTTTCTTCAGTGTCGAAGTACATTTTCACTTTTAAAAGAAAGATCATAGTGTGTAGCTTAAAGGTTGATGTTTCGTTTATACCCTGCCTTCTTTATGCATTGGTAGCTTGGGCAGCTGAAATGCATGACCACAGCTGCCCTGTTTCCTCATGAGGAAGGTAAGAAGAATCAGATGGGAGAAAGCTTTCCTTCTCTTATGAAATAAAACATTCTGGAAAATAAGTCAGGTTTATACTTGTTCTTCCAGAAGGTTGTTCCATATTATGGGGTGGACTGTTTATTTGCACATGGAAGGCACAGGTGCCTAAAGTAAATATAGGATTTGATATCTGTGACCCAACATAATTTGGCTTCAGTCAGGGTTTCCAATTGTATCACCCATTATTAACTCTTCATACCTGATGAGTTGGTTAAACTGGGCATTTCTCATTTCCCATGTGATTATTTTCAATTTTATTTTTATCCAGTCAGACAATCTCTGCCCTTTAATTGGAGGGTTTAATTTATTTACGTTTAACTGGGTTTGAGTCTACCATCTTGCTTTTTGTTTTCTATTGGGCCATCTGTTCTTTGTACCTTTTCCCTTCCTTTCCAGCATCCTTATATCAACTGAGACTTTTTTTTAGTATGTTATTTGATCTCCTTTAACAGCTATTTTAAAGCCCTTTCTGCTAGCCCCACCATTCCTTTCATTTCTATATCTGTTCCTATTGACTGATTTCTCTCTTGGATTTGGGTCATATTTTCATGCTTTTTCACATAACTAGAAAGTTTTAATTGTATGCTAGGTGCCACAGTATGATTCTCTATATTTTATTGTTTTCCTTGTTAGAAGAGTGAAGTTTGGTCCTGACAGGCAGTTAAATTTACATGTGGCTCAAGACTGTCAAGTCTTGTTTTAGGTACATAGTGAAAAAGGGAGGAAAGTGACTAAAGTTAGAAAAATATTTAGGGACCAAATCATCCAGAACTTTGTAGACCCCAGTAAGGAGTCTGGATTTTACTAAAGTAAACAAGAAACCATTACAAAATTTTTAGCTAAAGAATGATACAATCTATCTGTTGAAAAAGACTGTTTTCTCGGTTCAACTAAATAAACACTTGATGGAGACTGTATGAGCCAGGATTTGTGATAGACAATGGAAACCAGACCATGGATGAAGATATAGGACGTTCCTGCTCTTGAAGAGCTCACAGAATGACCAACGCTATTATGTGTGAGTGTCACAATGGAGGCAAGCTTAGGGAAGTATTGGGAGACAGATGTTGCCTCAGGGATGGTGTCCTAGAGGAAGTTACTCTCAGCTGGCTGTTGAGAAAGGAGAGGACTTTTCCAGGTGGAAAGAGGAGAGGTGCCAGCTGCAGGCAGAATTCCTTGATTAAATTATACCCTCTTCCTCCTGCCTCCAAAGTGCTTCCCACCCTCAACCTGAGTTCTGCATGTACACGTACTTCCAACCATTTTTCAGGCTCAATTCAAATATCACCTCCTCTATGAGCAATTCCTGATGCCTACAGAGAAATGATTAATGTCTCCACTGCTAGGATCTCCGTTATGCCCATATCTAGCTATCCATGTCCAGTTTACTGAGTTCCAACTACAGTATCCAACAGCGATTGGCCTACAGTGCTCAATAAATATTTATCAATTAATAAATTCAGCAAGTCTCCCCAGGATGCTGAACTCTAGGTTTGTTGCCAAACCCCTTGTCTTTGTCTAGATTCATACATCTTTTCACCACAGTGGGCTTAGCCTTTCAAATAGTTGCCCCAAATCACTAGGCAGCCATAACTTTTATTTGTACCACACTATATTCACTGACTCTTTCCAATTCAAATGATGGGATATCTACTTTTTCTTTATCTTGTTGTTTCAAGTGTCTGGTACTTTTTTATTATTATTATTTTTTTTATTTAAACATATAATGTAACCCCACCACCTTCAGGTACTTTCAATCTTAAATCTGGAAGAATCTTTTTTATTTTTTTAATTTTTTTAAAAGATTTTATTTATTTATTTGTCAGAGAGAGAGAGTGAGCACAGGCAGACAGAGTGGCAGGCAGAAGCAGAGGGAGAAGCAGGCTCCCTGCCAAGCAAGGAGCCCGATGTGGGACTTGATCCCAGGACGCTGGGATCAGGACCTGAGCCCAAGGCAGCCGCTTAACCAACTGAGCCACCGAGGCGTCCCTAAATCTGGAAGAACTCTTAAAAATCATCTAGTTTGTTGGGTTTTAAACTTGGCTGCACATTAAAAATCACGTAGGGGAATTTTAAAAAACATCTGTGTCTGGGATCCATTCTCCAGAGACTCTGATTTAATTGGCCTGGGTAGAGGCCTGGACATCCTATTAAAAACAAAACAAAACCCCAGACAGTTCTTCCTAGGTGACTCTAATGTGTAATGAGGCATTAGAACCACCAATCTAAGGCACATTCTTTATATATGAAAAAACTCATCTGTTACAAGGGAAGAAACCCAAGTCCAGAGAGGTCAAATGACTTGTTTGAGGGTCATGCAAGGAACCTAATATACAGCAAATCTGCATCTGGAACCAAAGTCTCCTTCCTATGCTACTATTTATTTATTTATTTTTAAAAAGTTTTTATTTGAATTTCAGTTGGTTAACACAGTGTTATATTAGTTTCAGGTGTACAAGATAGTGGTTCAACACTTCTATATGTCACCTGGTGCTCATCACAACAAGAGCATTCCTTAATCCCCCATCACTTATTTCACCCATCCGCCCACCTCCCTCCCCTCTGGTAATCATCAGATTGTTCTTTAAAGTTAAGAGTCTGTTTCTTGTTTTGCCTCTCTCTTTTTCCCTTTGCTCATTTGTTTTGGTCCTTAAATTCTACATGAGTAAAATCATATGGTATTTGTTTTTCTCTGACCTCTTAACGCTTACCATAATATTCTCTAGTTCCATCCGTGTTATTGCAAATGGCAAGATTTAATTCCTTTGGTTGAATAATATTTCATTGTGTGTGTGTATATATATAGTATATGCATGCACACACACACACACACACATATGTCACCTCTTCTTTATCCATTCATCAATCGATGGACACTTGGACTGTTTCCATGACTCATCTACCTTCTCCTCACATTACCAACTTTTGAGCAGCTAATTCTCTTTGAATTCTGAACTGTGGCCCCCCTTCTCATGAGAACAAAGCCATATTCTTTGGAGCCTGATGAGCTTAGATTTGAGGGAGAGCATTTGTTTTCATGACAGTGTCCAACTCTTCGTCACAGCAGAGAAGTTTTTATTTGTTTAAACTTGATAATCATTCGGCCATAATTTCATTGGAGAGTTTTGTAAGGGTAAACTTGGATTGGGTTGCCTCACTCTCACGGTTGTTGTGAGGATCGAATAAGAAAACAGAGCACTTAATGTTGGGCTTGTGGCAGAGTGTGTCCTCAATCAACACAAGTAATCAACAATGTTATTATTACTATCATAATTCCTAATCAGTGCTGGGTTAAACATAATTAACAGTGATACTGATGTACAGTGGATGAGGGTAATGGCACATAATTTACATCTTTGAGGGACTGTACCAGGCACTTTACATACATAGTTTTATTTAGCCTTAAATTGCTTCTGCGTAGGTATTATTATCTCTAGTTTAAACGTGAGCAAACTGAAGCCAGATCATCTAGAATCTTGCTCAGTCTCACTGGTAAATGATGGAGATAGCTTTGGGTCCCAGTGTGGCTGGTCCCAAAGCTTATGTGCTTTTGTTCACAACTGACTGCCTTGTTTGGTCACAGCATTTTGCAAAAGGTGTAATGGAAAGGCAATAGAAAGTTGGAAGGCTCTCATGTTGCATTCTTGATATTTCAGGCCAACATTATAAAGGGCAAAAACCATGACCTTCCTCAAAATGGGCATTTCTGATATTCCTGCTTTTACTTGTCATAGCCTGAAAACATAAACACATCTTGTTAATCAGGTTTGCCCCATGGTCTCCCTTATGTATGTCCATTCCCGTCACTTTGCCTCTGGTCCTGCTACTTTCACCATCTGTGACTCTCTTTCCCCCTCTGCCTTCCTCTCCAAATATTTCTAACTTCTTTTTTTTTTTAAAGATTTTATTTATTTATTTGACAGAGATCACAAGTAGGCAGAGAGGCAGGCAGAGAGAGAGGGGGAAGCAGGTTCCCTGTTGAGCAGAGAGCCCGATGCGGGGCTTGATCCCAGGACCCCAGGATCATGACCTGAGCTGAAGGCAGAGACTTTAACCTACTGAGCCACCCAGGCGCCCCTATTTCTAACTTCTTAAGGGCCAACTTGAACCCTCATTCCTGTGACATCTTCTCTGGCTGCTCCTGGCTGTGTAGACCTTTGCTTTCTTTGAATTCTTACTGCAGTCAAGGCCTAGACCATGTAGGTGAGCACTTGTCTTAGACAGTCTTGTTTGGTCAAAAGCAGCAAATGCCACTCCAACCTTAGGCATATGAAGAGAATGTACCAGAAGGACACAAACGTATCTCCTGAAACTGAGGGGCAGGTCACGTAACTGGGCCTTATGAGGGACTTGAAAGCCTTCAGGAAGCAAGTCCGCTCCTCTCTTGTGGGTCTCAGGTTCTCTCTGTGTCTTGCTTTTCCATATAAAAGGTTTTCTGTGAAATGTCATGTCCATTACTTGGTCAGCATCCCTCTGCTCTTACAGTCCTTCTAGTTCAATGGTTTAAAGAAACACACAGGAATTTCAATGTTGTGGGAGGGATACTTTTTTTTTTTTTTTTTTTAAGTAGGCTCCATGCCTACTTGGCTCCATGCCAAACCTGGCATGGGCTTGAACTCACAACCATGGAATCAAGACCTGAGCTGAGATTGAGGCACCTGGGTGGCTCAGTCAGTGGAGTGCCCAACTCTTGCTTTCAGTTTTTAGCTCAGGTCATGATCTCAGGGTTGTGAGATTGAGCCCCACATCTCGCTCTGTGCTCAGTGGGTTGTCTGCTTAGGATTCTTTCTCTCCTGTTCCCTCTGCCCCTCCCCCTGTTCTCTCTCTCTCTCTCAAATAAATAAATGAACCTTAAAAAAGAAAACAACAACAACAAAAAACTTGAGTTGAGATCAAGTCACTTAATCGACTGAGCCACCCAGGCGCCCTGGAAGGGACACTCTTTAATCCCGTTTTGGTTTTCACTGGATACCACTGTGGTTCAATCAGCGGTGACCCAACCAGGGGTATATGTTGTGGGTGGGGTCAGTTTCTCTGACATGGGAATGGGAGACAGTGTTAGCTGGGCAGGAAACTGGAAAAATGTCCTCTTCAGCACTTGATAAGACATTGCCTTGGATAATTCTGTAACCAATATAGTAATTACTAGTGACATTGCCAAAAGCTTCCCCATGGAAGTGACACTGTCTTTCCTATCTTTTTGTGCTTCCTTCTCACTACACACACTCAAAATGCTGTATCTGATTGTTTATGAGCTTATTGAAACAAGGAGCAGGAAACACTTTAGAGAGCTGCTATTGTCCCTGGTTTTGGGCACAGAGCTCCTAAAAACCTTGGAATTTCTCGAGTGATGAGGGTGGTAGGCGCCTCTTTTGTTCTAATGAGGTAACTCTATCCGGACCTCTAGATAGCGTCAGGTCCATAAAGGCCTTGATCTGGAACTTTGAACTTTCAGCCCTAACCTCTCAACCTCTGGGGAGGGATGGTGGCTGGAAATTGAATTAATCACCAATGGCCAGTGATTCAATCAATCATGCCTATGAAATGAAACCTCCTAAGACCCCTTAAATAATGGGGCTCAGGGTGCTTCCGGATTGGTAAACAAGCACATCAAGGTGTTAGGAAGCCGGCACACCTGGAGAGGGTAGGGGAATCCTGAGCTCCCTTTTCTTTATGCATCTTTGCCCTGTGTGTCTTTTCCACTTGGGCATTCCTGAGTTGTACCCTTTATAAGAAAGTGCTAATAATAAGTAGGGTGCTTTCCTGAGTTCTATGAGGTGACCTAGTAAGTTCTCAAGCCCTTAGAAGGGATTTTGGGTGCTTCTGACTTATAACCTGTTGGTCAGAAGTACAGGAGGCCCAGGACTTGTGGCTGGCATCTGAAGTGGTTGGGGGCAATCTTGTGGGACTGAGCCTAAACCTACGGGTCTGCACTAACTCTGGGTAGTTAAGTATCAGAATTGTATTACCGAGTACCCAGTTGGTGTCTAGAGAATCAGAGAATTGGTGGTTGGGGGTCAGAAAAACTATAAAAAGGCCAAAGGAAGAAGAAGCCCTGCATCAAGGAGGTAGAGAAATTCCCACAACAGAACTTTGCAGAACACACTGGTACCCAGTGGGTTAATCTGCTCAGATTGTATAAGAGAAAAAAATTAAAAACAAAAAAACAAAAAACTTCTCTAAATTAGTCTGGGAAAGTTAGAAACTGGTGGTGCCAGTAGGTCAAGCAGCAAAGCAAGCTAGAGAAGTTTCCCAAACAATACTCAGCTCAGGGAGACCAGCTGGTGGAGATGTATAGCCTGGCCTTGGCATCTTCTGAAAGCTTCACCTCAGGAGGACTGGGCCCATGGGAACGAGGCTTCAGCTCTGAGCTTTGCTCTCCAACTCAATTCTGATTTCCCTGTGAGTCCCTGTCACTGGAGAAAAATGCCCCCAGCACTTCCCAACCCCAAACTCCACCCTGGGGAAGGCTCTGAGGTTGCCCATTACACTGCCTTCAGGGGCCTTGCATTTTCACAACTGCTCCTAGAGTAGGAACCTTGGATTCAGCTGTACATATCTCCTGGCACAAGCCTGAGCCCATTATGGCCATTCCCCAAGTTGACCATGCCCTGATTCCATGAATCAAGAGAGAGGAAGCAGAAGCACGAGATTCAGATCCACTGAACAAGGGCTGGAAGGAAGTGGGGGAGGACCCGGGCCTCCAAGACCAAAATGAATCATGGTGTGAAAAGCTCCGTTCTCTATAAAGGAAAGGTCAACCTTTATCAGTCAAGTGGAAGAGAAATTTTTTTCCTTTTGATTGAGAATTAGCACCTCCTGGGCATCCACCTGTGCTGTCTTTGAGCAGTTGGCCTTCGTCTTCTGGGTCTGTGGGTAAAGTCTTTCAGCTGCCACACTAATGACAAGGACAGCTTCTTAAAATCTCAGAAACAAATAAACCTTGCTGTGTTTTGACAAGCCAGACAAAATGTTGGGAGGTACGGCTACATCTCCTGATGAGATATACCATCGAAAGGCAATTCGGTCAACTAATAACCACTAATTGATTACCTACTACATGCCCAAGACTGTAATAGGTAATAGGGTATTAGAGTTAAAAACAGTAGGGCACCCCACCAAATACCACAAGACAAGAATTTCTGTACATACAGGCTTACCTTTTTTTTTTTTTTTTTAAGATTTTATTTTTTTGAGAGAGAGAAAGCGAGAGCACACAAGTGGGAGTGGGGAAAAGCAGACTCCCCTCTGAGCAGGGAGCCTGATGCAACTCAGGGCTGGATTCCAGGACTCCAAAATCATGACCTGAACTGAAGGCAGATGCTTAACTGACTGAGCCACCCAGGCACCCCCCCTTTTATTCTTTTCAATAATTATATCCAGAGCTGCTCATTTACTCTTTGTTAGGAATAAACAAATGGAAACTTTAAAAAGAGGAGGAACTTCAAACAAAGCTTGTTTTTCAAAGAACTTCTTTACCTTAAAACTCTTTTCTTTATAGCTCATGCCTCCTCTCTCCTCTTCAGTCTGGGCTAGATATACAACGAGTGCAAGCTCCATGCCCTGAGCAAGAAATGTGCAGAAATGTGCACTCTTTCCTCAGGGGCGCTGACCCAGTGAGCCTCAGGTATAGGCGGGTGGTTGCAGAACAGTAGGGATTCGAGGTTTCAGCTGCACCAGACTGTGGTGATGGCCAGTAATGGACCACCATGGGGTCAACAAGGATCACGCCAAACCTTCATGATTTCCTGACTACAGGTCTTCAGATCACAGCCCCTTGACCACCATCAATACCCAATACACATGCAGAAACACTCTTTGTTTTCACTGCTTCTCACACCTTTAGTTGCCAATGTGATATTTATCCTGCAAGTTTTAGAATCCAGTCACCTCAAAGGCAATTCTTCCCTTTGGACTTTCTCTGTTCTCTTTCTAGTTCTTCATTTGAGTAGGTCACAGATAAAAGAGGCAGGAAAAGAAAGCAGGAATAATCTTTCTTTGAAGAGACAACTGGCCAATATAGATTGATATATTGAAGATATAGAGGTATATGTATATAATATGTATATACTCTCTACAAACATTCTGTGTGTGTGCATGTGTTTATAGCATATTTGCTTATTTCCTTTCACAATATCAAACTTGACCTGAGCCCATTGTTCCTGGAAAACATGGACAGTTAAGAAATCTCCAGGCCTCTTGTGTTCCAAGAAACAGTTTATCACAAAGAACTACCCTTCCCCTTGTGACTTAGATAAGTCTCAAAGTCCACTCTTTCTTGTGGCTCCAATAAGAGTCGGGGTGGCTCCCGTATTTACCCAGGACAAGGCCAAACACAGCTCTTCTTTCTTTTGTCTGAACCTGCTGACAAGGCTGGACACAGCCTCTCTAACTTCCTGTTCTTTGTCTCATGCTTGATTAGCTGAGATTAGAACTGTTTGTCCCCCTAAAACTAGCTACCCACCAAGGAAAACATTTCCTGGTCAGATAACTGATAGAGACATGTCCTGCTTGCAAAACCACCCCAACTGTAAATCACCTCCTTTGCAACTTATTTATTCTCCTTTTGCTCCCCTCAAAGTTTTAAGGCAAAACCACCCTGTGGAGATGTCCTGATCTTTGGATCTGGAGTGCTCTTTTTATTGCAGCAGCCTGAATACAATCAGTCTTATTCATCTGGTGTTTGCCTCTCCCCCCAGCTTTACTGAGATATTACTGACCTGTTTTTGCCTTTGACAAGCTACCCAGGTTTTATTGAACTTCTGTTGTACATGGGGGAGGCAGAGGTAACTATGATACTCTCTGTCCTCTTAGAGCTCAACATGGAATAGAGAAAAAATACACAAACCTAGTAATCCTAGTGCCTGGTGATCCTAGATAACCCTAGTGATCCTAGTACCTAGTACCTAGTACCTAGGCTAGTACCTAGCCTACCTAGTAGGCTCTAATAAGCACTCAGAGAGGTGAAGAGCACCAAGGTGACTGTGGAGCTAGAGAGATGGGTTTGCACTTCTGTGTGCTTCCCTCTTTTATGGTCATATCCCTGGTTGTCAATAAAATATTTCCTGGACTCCTAGAAGAAAATGCTGCTGGGAAATATGGAATTTAAAGTAGGTACAGAAGAGCAAAGCAACCTTCCCTATGGGTGGTTCCCTGCAGCAGGTATGAAATGGGAGAGTGAATCTAAGTATATCTGGCTTCCCCTCCCCCCAGCCACCTCAAATAAGCACATAACTGGAGTCAACCCAATGTCCCTGATATGCGAGGTTCAAAAAAGTCTTCTGGCCCCCACTTCCAACCAACCAGATAGCTTCTTTTTGTAGAGAACATCAGTGGCAGACACTGTCTGCTTTCAAGAGTCTGGAAATGACCAGAGCAGCTGGAATGACAGCAGCAGACAGGGGACAGGAGAATGTGGTATTCAGCCAGCCTCAGGAAAATGATAAAGGGGCCAACTTGCTGAGCTGATTGCTGCAGGAAGGTTATTTACACAAACCCAATCTGGTCCTGGTCAGTGAAAAGTGGATTGAAGGGAATTATCAATTAGTAGTTCATCATGATTTTAGCCTTGGGTTAGCATGCAGAGAGGCTCAGATTGCAGCAAAACTGAGGATGGGGGAAGGCGAGATAAATTGCCAAACAAAACCAGATTGCGAAGGGGGCAATTTATCACAGCTTCCAGGGAATCATAAAGGGCATCTCATCTTTATCATAAATCATAAATGTGCATAAACTTAAATGCACATTATGGTGGCTGAAGCCTAGTCTAAATTGGTACATTTTTGTTCCAATAGCATCTGATTATTATTGTGGTGTTATTACTATGATCATAACTATGGCAATTTGCCAGTGTATTGAGATAGCTTGTCCAAAGAGATGCAGCTTAAAATCATGAATAACAGGTGATTTGCTGTGAGCACTCATTGAGAGGGCAACCGGTCAGGCAGAATTCCATTCGGGAAGCTCAGTGTGTTTGGGAGGGCCTGGCTGCTTATGAGTAGGGAGTAAGATATGGTAGAAAGAGAGCTGACCTTGACCCCCAAATTTGATGCCGCGGGACCTTGGAAAAGTCACTTTATGGCCTCCCTACTGGGAAATTCCATAAACATTCGATGATACACATTAATGCTACCAGACCTTTGCATACCCTTTTGCCTCTTGGAGAACACCCTCTTCTCTTTTCCTCAAAGGTCTCACTTGGAAGTTGTCCTCCTTCAAGTTTCTGCTAGAATACCTTCATTAGATATCTTTAGAATAACTTCATTAGATCTTCCCCTGCTCTCTCCAGGTAGAGCAGATGACAGGACAACCATCAGCATTTATTAATATCATGTATATAAGATAGTACAAGGGTGATGACACTCCTGTATCACAGAGTATTGTTAAGTATTAAAAACAGGAGGTGTGGGACGCCTGGGTGGCTCAGTTGGTTGAGCAGCTGCCTTCGGCTCAGGTCATGATCCCAGCGTCCTGGGATCGAGTCCCGCATCGGGCTCCTTGCTTGGCAGGGAGCCTGCTTCTCCCTCTGCCTCTGCCTGCCACTCTGTCTGCCTGTGCTCGCTCTCTCTCTAACAAATAAAATAAATAAAATACTTAAAAAAACAAACAAACAAAAAAAAAACAGGAGGTGTACTGGCTCAACTTTATATCCACCACATGGTGATGGTACTTGGAGGGCATTTAGTACCTATTGGCTGAATAAATTTCTTCCCCCGTATAATACAAAAAGTTCTCACAGAATTGTAGCAAGGATCAAGGAAAATTATAAGTATGGAACTACCTGGTAGTAAACTATACGCAGATCAAGTTGGACAAGAAGAATCTATGTGAGAAATCACATGGCTGCTCATAACTCCAGCAGGCATCTGCTAATCTGTCTTCAAGAATCCAAGTCTCCTGCCTCAACAGCTCTGCAGAACAAAATCCTATTTTAACATGAGTCAAGAAGGGAAAGATGTTACTTTTTTTTTTTTTAAGTAGAGTATGGAGAGAGGTAGTGAATGGCAAGAGAGAGTGATCTTTGGAACACAATCTACCTGTCAACAGCTATATTTGCAAACACTGATTGGCTCTACTCTTCAACTTTAGGTGGGCAGTTGGCCTTTGACATCGAGGTCTTCTTCTTCTTAGAAGGTCCAGGGGGAGAGGAAGGCTGATTGTGGTGCTCCCTCCTTCAACAGGATGCAGGGGAATGTGAGGCATCAGGAAGACCAGAAGAAGGGGTATGGCTCATGGAGGGAGGCAGGGAGAAGAAGCAGCTTGGTTGAGAGTCCCTGGGGCCACGCTCTGTTACTGCTGGTCAGGATGTTTGGTCTTAATCTCCATCCTGCCTTCTCATGGACACAGGTGGCAAGTAGAGGGGAGGATATACCACCTAGAAATAAGGGGAAAAAATCCTTAGGATACACAAAGCCTCTGACTCTCCAACTTAGCACCAGGACTTGTTCTCTTAAGTTTGCTGCAGGCTTCATCACCATCAGGCAAATATTTACCTCAGTGATTCATTTCTAGAATTCAGTTCCACTGTTTATTATTTGGATATTTTGTGGACATTTTTAATGGTAGTGGGGGCAGGACCAGAAAGGAACAGTTACTTTCCCTCATCAGAGAGATAGGACCGAGCAAACTCAGCTACTGGGCATGAGTAGAGCAAATCATTTTCTTTGTCATTCGAACTCTTACTGGGAATTAGAACCAAGATGGAGGCTGCACACTTTGTGTCAATTAAATGGACACCATTCTCCCTACGTTCCTGCTGGACTAGACTGTAACCTCCCCGAGGGGAGAGGCAATGGCTGTTAGTTAGCTCCATATTTCCATCAACATGCATAGGATAAGAGTGAAGGAATGAATGAAGGTGTGAGCTCTCTTAAACACCACCCACAAAGGCAGTACTCAGCTCTGTTTCAGTGGGAGAGTGTTGTAGGAAGGTGGAAATGGTGGGAAGGGATGTGACCTGGCTCCTAGAGAAGAACCACGCACCATCACCTGGGGGATGATTTCTCCAGAAAAAGAGGAATGAAGGAATCTGTTTTTACCTCAAAGGCCAGACTGGAGCAAATGGTTCTGGGAAGACTCCTTCCTTAGAGCCCTGGAAGAGGAGAAAGGGGAACCGAGTTCTGGCTGTGCCCATAGACCCAGTAGGGACTGGACAAGTCCCTTTCATTTCCTGAGTCTTTCCATCATCACAGACTTGGTGAGGAGTTGGTTCATTCTGTTCTCTGACATTCCACTGGGTACATCTGGTGGCAGAGAGGAGAGAAAGCCTGTGGGTTTGGAGCTGCCGCTGTAATCAGTAAAACTTTTTGACAAGGCCCCTTTAAAAAATTCTGGCAAATTGCTCACTTGACTTCATAGTATATCTGTCATTTTGTTTTAATATTTAGTAATGTATGTGCAGGAAACCTTCTAAGTGCACAGAATTGTCTTAGAAGCTGAGCCATGTTTGCCTTTGATTCTTCATCTGTCTCCGTGGGCATTACCTCCTCATTCCTGACTGTGGGGGATATCAGAGCTACGTGACCTGAGGGTCCCTTCTAGCTCCCAAACCTCCTGAATTTTAAACAAATTTGGAGAAGATGGTTCCTCTCCTTTCCCCCAAACAAGCCCACATTCCCATTTCTTGTTTCACGATATTCTGATCTGAATGTTGCCCTTTGATGAGAAAATTAAGGACACAGCAAAATTCTACAGAATTCTTTAGTAAATCCTTGAATTCAGGAACTTATCCTTCTTTGTTTGATTTATTTCTTCCTGGGCCTACTTCTTAATATCCCTGATTTAGATGGAACACATTCAGGAAATAATTCCTTTCTGGATATGTTTTCTCTAAAAGCATATGCCATAACCCCCTTAGCACAGGTCAGCTAAACTACTCGCTTCTTGATGATAGGAAGGTGGAAAAATTGCACGGACAATTATTTATTCACTATTTTCTTCTTCTTTTTCTTTTTTTTTGGTCTTAATTAGTTTTATAATTGTTAAACCTCTGTTGGCTCCAGTAAACAATTGTTTGCCATTTTAGAAGCCTGCTTGCATTATAGAGGATTACTAGATGTTGACAAATCCTAGAATTATTTGGCAACAATAAACAATAATATATAATGCCTCTGGTGTCCCTGTGTGCAATTTTGCTAGCTTTCCTGGTGCAGCCCTAACAAACTCAGCAAAGGTCTGCTCACTGCTAGGGCCAAAGAGCAAGTCTCCCTTGGTTGCAGCCACTGGGGGAACACATTGGTTATGCTGACAAGGATATTACTTGGTCCTTAAATCAGAAGACCATCTTCATCCCCTGGGACCGGAAGACAGGAGCTGCCATCCTTCCAAATTTCCTAGCCATAAAGACCTGAGGCCCATTTAAAGGGCTCTCAAGGATGTATCTCAGGCATTGCTTGTGACAGTTGATGTCACTAACGGGAAACTTCCAGCTCAGAACATGGGCTTATCAGTACCTTCAGCACACTGTCTTTTGGGAGACCCATACCTCATGAGAAATGGGAATTAATCTGAAGTGGGAAAAAGTATTCTGTCTTTGCATCTGACTCTTCATTTTTTTTTAAACAACTTTATTAAGATTTAATTTACCTATAATGAAACACACTCATTTTAAGCATACCATTTAATGTTTTGGCCATTATGTATACCCATGTAACCATCACAATCAAGATATGGAATAGATATCCAATACAGAATCCAGATATTATCCTCCATAATGCCTTCATGCCCTTTTTTTTAACTTTATTTAAGCTTTATTTAAACATATAATGTAACCCCACCACCCTCTCCCAACCCCTCTTCCCCCCACCCCCCTCAGTTTGTTTTATGACATTAAGAGTCTATTTTGGTTTGTCTCCCTCCCGATCCCATCTTCTTTCATTTTTACTTTTCCTACCACCTTAACTCCCACCCCCGTTGCATCTCCACTTCCTCATATCAGGGAGATCATGTGGTAGTTGTCTTTCTCCAGTTGACTTATTTCGCTAAGCATAATACGCTCTAGTTCCATCCATGTCGTCGCAAATGGTAAGATTTCATTTCTTTTGATGGCTGCATAGTATTCCATCGTATATATATACCACCTCTTCTTTATCCATTCATCTGTTGATGGACATCTAGGTTCTTTCCATAACTTGGCTATTGTGGACATTGCTGCTATAAACATTCGGGTACACGTGCCCCTTTGGATCACTACGTTTGTATCTTTAGGATAAATACCCAGTAGTGCAATTGCTGGGTCATAAGGTAGCTCTATTTTCAATTTTTTGAGGAACCTCCATGCTGTTTTCCAGAGTGGTTGCACCAGCTTGCATTCCCACCAAGAGTGTAGGAGGGTTCCCCTTTCTCCACATCCTCGCCAGCATCTGTCATTTCCTGACTTGTTCATTTTAGCCATTCTGACTGGTGTGAGGTGGTATCTCATTGTGGTTTTGATTTGTATTTCCCTGATGCCCAGTGATGTGGAGCACTTTTTCATGTGTCTGTTGGCCATCTGGATGTCTTCTTTGCAGAA